>VYZW01032161.1:4374-86521 GCA_013401315.1 Balaeniceps rex
TTCAAGTGATACAGAGACCCCAATTCTAGTCCCATTGAGCCATAAGATTTGGAGTCTCGTAATGATGTAACATTGTTAAAAAAAAAAATCTCACTCACCCAGACTAAAACTTGCTATCAAAGTATTTTTCAAAAGAATATGAAATTTGGAAACACAATATGTTTTCTTCTTAATGCCACCTATGACAAGGTGCTTAGGAGCTGGGAATTAAGAAAGCTTCCTGTGGCAATAAATCACTGGGAAGAAGATATATAAAAAGAAACGCCAAAATAAAGGAGTTCCTCGTAAATATGTAAATGATACACTTTTTTGAACTAATTAATACTCTTGCCAAGTTTTTTTTTTTCCCCAAGAACATAATTAGCATACTTCTAAGTTGAAATAAAGCATTCTCTGTGTGTGCATTAACAGTAAAGATGAACTCATCAATTTACCATAAAAATTTAGAACTTGTTAACCAGATTGTCCTTCTCCCCTGCAAAAACAAACACATCATGAGCATTTTGGAATGTTCATTTCTTAATAAAGTCACGATTGCGAGTCTGTTACCTGCCTTTTGAACTGTCTCATTCGAGTGTGCAACACATCGATACATTTGTCTGGCATAGCAGAAGCCAAAGTCTTCTATAAACATCAGCCAGGCTGGTTCCTCCCACACTAATTATGACAGCTTGACAAGAAGTGATGATGAAACCACAGAAATACACTGCTTTCTCACAAGCTTTTAAAAAGGGAACACAGGGGGTGGGGAAGCCCACCTCCCAGGATGAAAATCCTGTTTCCTCACCTTGAAACAAATTAGAGAGAAAAAAATAGCATAATTTAATAGAGGAGCTCAAAGCTGAGTCTTGATTCAACACAGTTGCCACGTTCAACCACATCAACTTGTCACATCCCACAAAGATAAGAGAGGCTGAGCTGTGAGAGCCTTCAGATGGCAGAGGAACGAAGTACTGCAAGGAGCTGTCAATCAGTAGGTGGCACTCTTCAAACTCTGACAGTGGGAAGCCAAGTACCACCACAAGTGAGGACACATTACATAGCAAAGTCTGGATATTTTGCAGAAATATCAACAAGAAATATTGAACAAATTTAACCATAACTGACACCCATGGGGAATGCAATGGCTTCATTTCAATAATATATGCAGCAATCCTTGCACGTAATCTCTCAAGTTCCCAGGAATTATAATTTGTGAGCGCTATAAATATTTTGTATGAACACTACTGTATACTATTGTACTAAAACCAGTATCTTAAGAAATTATCCATTACATCTGCAGAACACTTTGAGTGCAGCCTTGTAGCTAATTATGTAGATGCAAGTCAAACTCATGAATGATAATTTTTTTTTTTTAACATAACAAAACATAGCATAATCATTTAGGTTTTGCCACAGCTGTTCTTCAAAGCTGGGCGGTAAATTTGTTACAATAAATGGAATAGAAAACTAAATCTTTTAGAAAAATATATGAATTGTTATTTCTGTGATATTTACTGGTGAAGATGTGGCCCACGCACCAAAAGATTCAATTGTTTTTAGAGTTCAAATCAATACAAGGTATAACAAAAATGAAAACATTGCTCCATAAAACAGGTGTTAAATTTTCCATTCCTGCAAATAGTGTTTCTTCATTTAACAATTATAGACTTTTTTTTGTATTTTAAATACAGATTGAAATCAATACATGCTACTGCTCGTTTGATGAAACAGTAAAGGAAGAGCAGATTTAGTAACAAAGTTCAGGTACTTGTAATTGAAACAGCCAGCAGAGGGAGTATAAAAACAAAATAAAAAAAAAAACAACAAACAGCTCTTTTTCTTTTTATATATTTTTTTTCTTATGATCTTAGCTTTCTTTTAGAATATAATAGTGCCAAAAGTGCAAAAACTAGAATATTGTAAAAAACATTTAATTTTAAAGTATTAAACATAATGACTTGAAACTAAAATACTTTTTAAAGTAGCATTAAAAAATTAGCTCATATTAGCCTCACCAAACTGAAATACAATTTTAATCACAGACAAGGTTAATATCGACCAACAAGCTGCATAAGCCTTTTCCAAGTTATAAATACACACACAGACTCTCACTCTTATTTTCTGAATCTAAAACTAAGTTCACGATTTGAGAATATTGAGAGAATGTTAGGTATAATCTATTTGTATTAGAATACGGCACAAAATCTTAAGCCTGAACAAAGGTACTGTTGTACTGATCTGTACAACAGAAGATTTAAAATCAAGAAAGCCAAGTATATGCCCTAGATCATTAGTGGACACAAGCGTTTACATGACTGTTTCAAAATCAAGTCACTAAGTCATGTATATGCTGAAATAAAAACGCATCTTTACGCTTTCAGGTGTTCACCATGTCCAAAACGGGGTGATTGGAGCCGCCAGCCTTGTGTTAGAATCTAAAATGAGCTGCCATCCTCCTCGCACAAGTGACAAAAAGAACCCATCTCTCAACCTACCTACACTATCCCACCGTGCATAGTCACACCTTCCACAGTCCATTTTACACGAGGAGCAAGCTTACTGAGTTAACAGTGAAGGCGTTGCCTCCTTTCTCAAGGCCTATGAGTGCTAGGTACCCCCAAGCCATCAGGCAAACATGGGCAGCAGAGCTGAGGAGTCAAAGGGACAGAGGATTAGTTATTACAAATGTAAACTGCATGCTTTATAGACAACCATTCGTAAAAATACCTGACTGGGACAAACAAGCCCTCCTTCACTGTTAACTGCTTGCACCTGCACAGTTTCCATTCCCTTTCCATGCCATTCCTTGCTGTCTGCCCTATGTATTGGCCCGTTACCCCTCTAAATAGAATGGCAGTGCTTCAGACCAGGATACATGGTCTTCCTATACATTAATGCAAAATGCGGTATTATCAAACACCAGTCCTGATGGGAGCCGCTGAATGACATCACTTCTCATCATAACTCCACACTGCTTCAGTGACACTTTTGCTTTCCATTATTGCGGAGCCAGAATCCCTGGGGTGAAAACCGGACACAACTCTGTTTACTACATTAGCATCTAAATTTTAAGGATGATTTAATTGTAAAACCAACCCCTGTCCACCTTTGCACATGAGATTCGTTGCTTAAGCATTTGTAAGCATGCTGTAAGCATTTGGCTTACAAAACCCGGATTGCAAGTAATGAATACACAGACCAGGGGTGGGGGGTGGGAAGAGTCAAGCCAAGATTAACCTTCCCATTAGCACAGGTAACAGGAATACTTTTAACTTTATTTAAACCTTAATTGCTATTTTCTTCCACAACTACAGATATTACTACATCTACTCTTTCTTAGAGTACTTCTTCAGCAGAAAGTCTTAGCATCTGGCACATGAAGGTGTAGGATAAACCTGCTACATCACAAAAAAAAAAAAAGGCCAGATAAAAGGTAACCCTGTATAAAATATCAATACACTGATAACACTCTGACAAGCAGAAAGCCCCTATACTGTAAAATACTCATACCTGTAAGTAGACTCACGGGACACAGTTGAAATATGCTACACATGTGCAGCTTGAGAGACCTTGAGTGTAGAAGGAAGATGGGATGCTCCCCTGAAGGTAAGACATTTCACAGAAACCTGGAATACCTGGCAGCTTGCAGTATCCTAAATATGGTAGAACTCCACTGGAAAATTGATCCAAGATGTTAGATACAAAAAGTTTCTCAAAACACTGTGTCACGCACCAAGTTACAGTTTTTAAACAGTTAAGAAAAACAACACACACCCAACAAAGTTCATACAAACTTCTACAATCTAGTCCAGTGCTTTATTAGGAATCTTAAAAACAAAAATAGCCATATAGGTCACAAACTGAGTATTGCAGAAGCTAAAATTTTAATAATGTCAAGAACCTTCTAACAAAATCCTGACTGGGGAGCACGCAAGTCAAAAGAGCTCAGAGAAGAAAGAAGAATACATCTCTACCAATTTCATTGTTTTCCAGTCTTGAGGATTCTGTTAAGTCACTTTTAAGTCTCCCTTCCACAAGAGCTCATCTCAATTCTCTTGCCTACAAAACTCCTCAGTTTCCGTGTAAAAATATTTAGGCTTTTTTGTCTTTAAAGTCAAACAGTGTACGTATGTATGATTTAGAACCTAAAATACAATTCAGGAAACAAAAGCTATGAGATGCAGCACATTATCTTCATTATTCTACATGATCTCATCCTCTTCAAAACAATAATAGCCTTCCGGCTGCACTGTAACCAGGACTGTGCACTGTACTCCAAACAGTCAGACGAGTGCTCTTTGCAGTAGCTGCGCTGGAACTGAATAGTATCTTGTTTGACTTCCCTCCACTCCTTTTTTCAGCCTGATTTCCTAAGGAAATCAGACTTATGCAATCACTCGGGGAGGGAGGGAAGCATACGCATATGTATATATGCACACACGTGGATGTCTGTCCCTCTGACCTCACTAACACCTTTTGAGCCCATTGGCCAGTTTCAATCACATTCAAAAGAGGAGTAGAGATATCAGACGTTTAGGTTCTTTAAAGTTTCATGAGAGCAGGCTGCAGAGCATGGAAAAGCATCTCCACAGAGAGAGAGGTGGCATGTCTTCTTAGATGTCAGTAAACTCACAGCGGAAAGAACCGTTCTGCTCCTTTCCTGCCTGCAGGAAAATCTTCAGTCAGAGGTCACAATCAGTCAAAGACAACCAGGTTTCTTGTGTTCAAGTGTTCATAAAAGAGCTTAAGTTGAATTCACCACTGCTTTTAAAATGGTGTTTTGAACAGAGCTGATGTTTTCCATGTCATCTTTTTCTTGGTCTAGCATTCCTATGCTAGAATTGCCCTACATGACACACATTCCCTGGCTTGGTCCCTTGCTCCCAAGTTCACTTATTTTAAAACATCAGAGTGGTACCACATGCGTGACAGCATTCTACCCCTCTCAAACACAGAGAAAATAAAAACTGGAAGAGCTTAGGATTCCCTTCAGGCCTCAAAACTAAACAAGTATGTGGCTCTGTAACATAGTCAGCTATTGAATAAAGTTTCAAAATGACAATGCAGCAAATACAGTCATCTTTATTCACCTCTACTGTAGAACAGAACAAGTACTACCACACTTGTAGGCTACTGTGTCCAAGACAGCTGTAAGGCGATAAGACAAATAACAAGGTTTCAGCTGACATCTCTATAGTTCTTCTCACATGCCCCCAAAATACATACATGTGTGAACTATATACTATTCACCTGTATCCAAAAAGCCACCTAATAGCAGTATGCTAACAGATTAAAATGCAAGTTTAGGGACACTTTAAGGCGTAAATATATGATTTAAGAAACTGTCACAAAAAGAAGAAAAAATCCTCAAAACCAAACCACAAAAAAACACAGCTGATTGAAGTCACCCTAAGCATCAAAACAACAGGCGAGAAAAAAAAAGTTGCTGATAAAAAAAAAAATATGTATTTCAGCCCTGATACATGCTCCGCTTGGAAATTCATTAATCCCATGACCAAAGTGAACCCCAGCACATTTCCCCGCGGGGCGCTGGAGGTGAGGGCTGGCGGGAGGGCACGGGCAGCCCCGATGGCGGGAGGTTTCAGCCCGAAGGCCCAGCCGCCCCGGGGGCGCCCATCCGGCAGGGCGCGGTGTTATCAGCGAAACGCTCCGGAGAGGGGAAGGCGGCAGCGGCAGGCTCGGGGCGAGACACCCCAGGGGGAGCCGGGCCGCGTCTCCATGAACGAGGAGTTTCTGCCATGCGAAACCCTCCTCCCCGCTCTCACAACCCGCCTCAGCGGCTCGGGCCGGCCAGCGGTCCCCGCTGCCGCCGGGCTCCCCCGTCCAGCGCGGGGAGGGCACTCGCCGAGCCCCACACCGAGAGGCCGAGCGGCTGCTCTCGCCCCGCTCCCGCCTCCCGACACGGGGCGAGCGCGGCCCCGCGCCCTTCCCCCGCGTTTGGGAAGCTCAGTGGGAGCCGGAGAGGGTATTGCCGGCAGCGGACGAGGCTCGCCGCGGAGCGCCTCTATGTCCCCTCCATTCCGCCCGCCCCGCCAGCCGCTCACTGTCCCCGCTACAGCACAAGCCCCCCAGCAAGGAGCACATGTTTCCTCTCCGGCTTCTCGCCCGCCTTGCGGTGAGCCGCGGCCAGGGGAAGGAGGCACCCAGCACCAAAGCCGGTTCACAGCCACAGAATTTGCAGGCGTGTGGCAGATCTGACAGGGGATGCAGAAAGAAAGCGATACGTTTCACCCTTTCCGGTCCTCCGCCGCCGCTTTTCTGTCAACTGCCGATACCATAATGCTTCCTTATTGCTACTTCAAGTAAGTAGGGGTGAAAGTCTCCATTCCCCTACGTATCATCCTGAGCAAATTAAGCACACGCCAAGTAAAAGGCTGACACACATACACGTAGAGTTGTCTGATCCCGAAACGATGCCGAAACCCCCGAGGCGTTAACAGCCAGCTACCACAAAGAGCACTCAGTTACATCGAGCATCCCCTTTGTCCGTGCATCCTCAATACACACCCGGCCGCTCCTCCATGCGTCCACGCACGCCCCACGTATACGGCCCCTTTGTGTCCTCGCCTCCCCCCCACTCACAAAGAAAAGCTCTTTCCTCAAGGCATGCACCCAGCCTCGGACACAGCCCCTCGCCCCCCCCGGGGCACGCGCGACCCGCCGCCGGGCACAGCGCTCCGGTACCTACTTGTGTTCAAGAAACAGTCCGTAAACCTCCTAAAGCAGCTTGCAGAATTAGATCCATCTTCCATGTCTGGCCCTAGGAGCAGGGAAGACGAGAAGGAGAAGAAGGCGCCTCTCTGCCGCTGCTGCCGCCTAGGAGTCCTGCTCCCGCCGGGGCCGTCGCCTCCTCGGATCCCGTCGCCGCGGGCTGCTGCTGCTGCAGCACCGAGGGAATTGCAGGACCACGGGCGAGAGGCGGCCGGGGAGAGGAGGAGCCGGGAGTGGTGCTGCCGGGGGCCGCCGCCGGCGGAACGGAGCAGCAAGCCCTGGATGGAGGAAGAACAGAAGAGTCTCCTCCTGCCGCTGCCGCCTGGATGGGCGATCAAGTGAGCTGCTGCTGCTGCTCCGCCAACATCTCTTCCTCCTCCTCCTGCCGCTCTCGCTGCCTCTCCTCCTCCTTCCCTCCCTTGGAGACTTGTGAGGTTAAAGGAAGACGAGGAGGGGAAACGAGGAGGCGGCGGCAAGAAGTAAAAAGAAGATGGAGAAGCGGAGGAAAAGGAGGGGATTGGAGCGAGGAAAGGAGCCGCTGCCGCTCTGGGGAGGATGCTGGCGGAGGCGGCGGAGGAGGCTGTCCCTGCAGCGCGGCTCTTGCTGCTGCTGGTGGTTGTTAGGAGGAGAGAGAGGGAGCTGCAGGCAGCCGAGCCGCCTCCAGGAGCGGGGGGAGGAGGAGGAGACCCGCCGCTGCCTCCACCTCCGCCGCTCTGGCCATGGGAGTGGAGCGGGCGACTGCCGGAGCCGGGCTTTTCCCCGGGTGCTGCAGCCAGGGGGGCCGAGGGGCGGGATAAAATCCGCTTCTCCGGGTTGGACATGCTTCCGCTCTTCCCTCCCTTTCGCGGTAGTTTAAGGCAGGACGTCTAGGAGAGATACCGGAGTAACGCGAAAGGGGAAGCCAAAAAAGGACGGAGCCAAACGAGGGGCAACGACGGTTCGGTGCTTCGTTCCCTCCAGCAACCCCCGGGCAGTATTTCCTCTGCACCCCGGCTCCCCGCCCTCATAAAATCCTCACATTTCCGTTCCCCCTTTAGGCCGGAGGGGACAGGGCGCTACTGACCGCCAAGCGGTTCCGATCCCCTTTTAAAGTCCGCTTTTCCTCATGCTCCCACCTCGCATTCAAAGCAAGAAAACGGCAACAATCTGTATTTTCTTCGAGCGAGGCAAATATTGCCCCGTATGTGCGTCCGCGTCTGCAAAGAGGCAGATACAACCACTGCAGTGCCGCTTCCAATACCAGCCCCGGCCGCCAGAAAACGCCCACTGGCGGAGCCAGCGCTTCCCAGGCTGCCTCCCTTCCTCTCATTACTAGGCGCGCACACAGGAGCTACAGCACAGCGGTTACCTAAAAGGAACGCAGGGAGAGGGAGAGACACGAGAAAAAGGTCCTCCCTATGCGGCCTCATTATTTTAAACAGATATTTCCAGCCACCAAGATCAAAAGGCAGACGCCCTGCGGCGCCTGGATGAAGATGCCCCTCCATTTCGGCGGGGCATCAAACCCCCGTTCCTGTACCGGGAATGCACAGTCCCCCCCTGCTGCTCCGCATTACATGTGCTTGCTTCAGCCCCTCTCTGCCGCCCCACCCCCAAGTCTCAACTTGGCACACCTACCCCTCAGCCCCAGCACTCCAAGCCGTCCGGCTCCCCGAGGGGCTACCTCAGACCCTGCCCACAGGTGCGGCGTGGCTCCGGGGCCACCACCAGCCTTGCTCCACAGGCGCAGGCGGCGCCGCTCAGCAGCGGAGCCTGTCGCGCCGGCCAGCCGCCACCCCGCCTCCGCGGCGGGGTCCCCGGGCAGGCGGGGGTCCCGCNCGCTACGGCGTCCCTCAGCGGGGCAGCCGCCGGGGGAACGCCCGGCCGACGGAAGCCCGAGGGCGGGCTCGGAACGGAGCGGGGCCGAGGGCTGCGCTGGAAGCCCCCGCCCCGCGTATTTCGTTTTCGCCCCGAACTCCCTCGGCCCTGGGCGCCAGCCGCCGCCGAGAGGCGGGCGGGGAGATCCAAGTCCACCGGAGCTTACCTCCGGCAGCGGACAGGGGGGCCGGCATCTCCAACCGGCCGCGGGGCTCCTGGCCTCCCCGGGCCGGGCCGCTTCCTCCGGGCCGGGCCGAGCAGGACGCGGCCGTTAGGGCGCCGTTGTCCCGCGCCGCCTGTCCGCTTAACGGAACCCCAGGGCACGGGCAGCCTGCCGCCGCCGCCCTCCCCTCCCGGGACGGCCTCTCCCTCGTCCCGCAGCCCTGTCAGCGCCGCTAACCGGCGAGGATCGTTCGTGACCCGGGCGGCTCGTAGAGCCCGTGGCGCCCCTGCCCTCGCCCTGAGGCGGCGGCGGTGCTCACCTGGGCGCGGGCCGCCCTGCCCTCGCCTCCCCTCGCCTAGCGGGCAGCTGCCGGGCAGCGGGGCTCCCCCCGCCCTCAGAGGGGACGCTGAGGCGCAGAGCCTCCTGCCCGAGCGTCGGGCTGGCAGCACCCGACTCCCCGCGGGGCAGCCTCGGTGCCAACCACCATCCTGGGGGAAACCTCCTGGGGCTCCGCTGCGGGGCTGGCTCACGCCGCAGTGCCAAGCCGCCTCGGGTGGACGTCCTGGCCGAGGCTTCTTCCCCTCAAATACCTGGACGGGGCGAAGGGAACCGCGCTCCTCAGGTAGGCGGCCGGTTCCCCCGGCGCTCCTGCCCGCCAGCGGGCGGAGAAGCGGCCGCCGTGGCGGTGCCCGCCCGGCCGGGGCTGCCGCCGTGCCGCTGGCGGCAGATTTTGTTGCGGTGCGGCGGGGAGCGGCTCCTCGGCGGCGGGGACGCGCCGCACGCCAGCGCGGGCGCTGCCCCGCTCAGGGGGCTGGGAGCGGGAACCGCGGAAACCGTTGCAGATATGCGCGGCAAAGATGTTTCTTCTGCTGTTGCCAGCGGGGCACCCGAAACGCGGGCGATTCTGTTTTCCTCCTCGATCTTCCGGGAGATCAAACCTCCGCGTCCTCCGGTGAGACTCCAGGTGCTGCGTTAGCGGGTCTGCGATCCCAGGTGTCTGCAGGAATCCTCATCGAACTACCGCAGTCTTCCTCTTTCCGTTCAAAATTAGGCTCTTTCCTTTTGAATTTCGACTCCTGATTTGAAAACAATATAAACCTACGCTTTTGGTTTTTATTTTAAATCGTTCAAGTGTTTTATAGACATCATTTCAGGGCTTCTTTCAATGCTAGAATACACACTAACTTCTGCCAAAGTTAGAGTCTTTATGTATCACTTAATCTGGAAGGCTGCAAAATAAGATGTTCCTCTGAAAATAATAACGCTTTCAATTTAAAGTGCGTTTTCAGCCAGTTGAATGTTCTGTAACGGTGAGAAACAATCCACAGAGTTTGCAAAGGTTTAAAATGCCAAAATAGGGTAAAGACTCTCATTAAACAAACAAAAAACCCACAAAACAAAACAAAAAACCTCCGCGAGGGCAGGTTTTCCTAAACTGTTTTCATCTGCATGGTTCTTAAAACTTACTGCTGCTTAAAAATCCTGAACTAAAACACAGAAAACTGCACCTGCTTTTGCAGTCCATTTTCTCTTAGTGTATTTCACTTTCTCGAAACAGTTTAATAACTTCTATTTAATATGTCTATTTGTGTCAAATGCTTTTATTTCCTTAAGTCCAACCTACCTTACATATAGAGCTTTTCTCTCATAACTGCTGCAGGATGACTAGAGATCCAGCAAATCTTTAAATTCTCTGAGAGAAAGCTTAGCTAATGGAAACAAAACTTCACTGAGTTGTGCTTTGTTGTTGCAGCCTATTTGTTTAGCAATTAACAACTTCTTATTAGAAAATCTCTTATACTAAAATGTTTAAATTGAAAGAGATAATCAGACTGAAATGACTGACAAAAAGCAAGAGCTATTCACCTGAAAAAATGAAAGTTGCTCCTTTAGACAGATTAGTCCCAAATTGTTCTGTCAATATCAAGAGCAAACTACTGAAACTTTACATCGGCAATTTATAATTGTAGAAATCTTGTTTGACTATGCTAATCTACGCTAAATTCCTCAATTGCTGTTCATCCAAACTACAGTTGTTCAAACATCACTGCCTGAAACTGGATATCTGTGTATTTGTACAAGGAATGTGAATTGTGCATGTATAAATATGTATGCATATATTCAACAAACCAGGAAAAATACATTTTGATTTGTAAGAAATCATCAGATATTCTAGACAAGCAGCTTTCAGGTTAAGGGTTATTTACAAACTGTTCATTTGATTATTATTCATTAGCCATTAGCAATTCATACCTGATTGGTCACCTGCTTCTTGGCTGGGCAAGCAAAAGCAATTACAGAAGAAAAGTTAGAAGACAGTGAAAATCAATTTTCAAGCTCTGTACATATATATTTGTAAAATACATGGATTTGTGGACAAGTCAAATATGCCTGGTGGCCATGTCAATACCTGGGGATAAATTAGTGATGAATCACATTTGCTCGTTCCCCAATGTATCTGTCAGTCTGGGTTTTCATTGCTCGGTCAGCATCACAGTTTCCATTGCCACCCAGCGATGATGTCACTGATGCCACTGTGGTACTAACCATACACCCACGTCATTTACTGGAAAAGTCTCACCCACTCCAATAGGAATTTTTGACGTGAAACAGTGAGGTTTGCTACGTCATCCCAAAAAAAGGATTTAAAAAACTCTGAAACACAAAGAAATGCAAATTGAAATACTCTGATGCATCCACTTGCATCAGGTGCAAGAGTTCTGGTATGAATGCATTGTGTCAGTGCAACGGTGGGCAAAAGTCTTTGGTTGCACGTGCATGGGTAAATGCGATTTCCCAAGAGTTCAGGAGTCAGAGTTCCCACTGAAGAAATCAGGAGGTCTACTGTGCATCATACTTACAGGAACAGGCCTGATTTGAAAGCAGCAAATAAGCCTATCTGGCAATAATTTGGCAATATTAATCAAAATACTTGAAGGAAAACATTGTGGGGAAAAAGTAAAATCAAGTTAGAACAAAGTTGTTTGGTATTAAGTAAGCTTAAAACCAAACACCTGCTCTTTCCCAATTCTGTCTGCTACATTTTAAGAATGACAGTGACTCATCTTTTATCTGGTCCCCCTCTTGCCTGGTAAATCCTCTTATCTCACTCATCATTCTTATATTCTAAGAGTCCCCTCTATGATGTATGATCAATTCCTTGAAGAAAATAAGGAATAAGATAGATTATGGGGAAAGGGAGTTTAGAAGAATGTAGGATGACAGCAGTAGAGGAGCTGATGGAACCAACCACCTTGAACGTGGGTGAGGCAGGAGCAGCCACAATGAAATACAGAGAAGGCAACCTGCTGGAAAGGTGGGGTGGGGTGAGCAAAAGGATAAATGCAGCTAAAACCCAAGCTCTAGAGCTGAGTAAATACAGCCCCAAATTAAATCCTTTATGGAAAAGTCCTGTGCAAGTTAATAAAAATAACTTCTTTTTTTCTAGGGATTTTCTGCTAAATGATCTTACAGAATATAGCAATTATTACCCAGCTACTGAATTGCTATCACAAATTAGAAACCTACAGAAAAGACGTTGTTTCCTAAAGCCTTATTCTATAAAAAAAATCATTTATAAAGAGTCATTTATAAAGAACCCTATTTCATAAGAGATTCTTTTTACAAAGGATTATTGTCAAACACTGTACACATACAAGGAGTAAATTTGTTTAAAGGGTATGTATCAGCCATTTTCTTTGATTCCCACAAACACTCACAAGCCACCTCTTTTCCACAAGGATATTAACTGTGAGTGTTGATAACATGCAAACACGTGCTAGCAGCCATCTTGAAAGTGGTTTTGGGAATTACCTAGTCCAGATGCAGAAGAAATACTGTGAGATCCAAAATGAACTGCAATTCGTTCAGCAAATCAAAACACATTTTTTTAAGAAGTCCAGGTCTGTTCAGAGATAACTGACATACAGAAAAAGAAAACAAAAAGTACATAAATATATTTTTTGCTTTCAGTAGTTCGTTCAGCTCTGCTTATGTCACTTTCTGCTCTGCAGGGTGACAGCCGAAAGGTTATGTGGCTGGAACTACAAATAATAAGTTTCTCTAGAAGTGCTATGCTATGTGATGTACGATGGTGGGTACATTAATAAAACTGGAAGACCATGCCTTTTCCTGGCAATTTTTTCCTTTTAGAAACACACAAAACTACGCAAAGTTTTCAGTATTATTTTTCAGAGGAAAATTGCAATTCTTTATGGTAAGAAGATACCTCATGTACAAGGGCAGGACTTTTTTAATCTCAAAATTTTCAAGTAAACATATTGCTACATATTACATTGTAATAAAAAGCAAAATACACTTAATTTTAAAAGGTAAAAAAAGCTAATGCCAATGTACGAAGGGAAATATTTACAATAATTGTACTCAGATTTGTTTCCTATAAAAGACTATGAAAGAAGCTAAAGAAAACCTTATGATGCCATCTACCATTTTGTGCTGACCTATGCAGCACAAAGATCAGATATTTATTGGTTTTATTTAAAGGGTGTTCAGAAAAGGAAACAGCTGTTTGGGCTTAAGTTACTTTTGTTAAAGTAGAGGACCCCCCTCCAGAGAAACTGTCCTCTAAATAAATTAAAACTCTAACAGCATTTCTCTTTACCAAGATGCTATATTATAAACCCAAAACCCATAAATGCTGTAAGTTCTTTGATACAAAGACCATCTTTTGAATCATGTCCAGCACAACAGGGTCCTGGCTTGGGACCAGAGCCTCTTAGGTAGTAATGAAACACAAACAGCAAACGACATAACAGTTGGCACGGTAGGCAGTAGCACTGTTGTTACCTAATGCTATTGGAATAGCCATTTTTATTGCAAGAAAAATAAATAGGGTTATCAGGATTTTTGTAATTTTATCTTTCTGTTTTCATAATGAAATCTAGGGTTAATTTATGACAGAACTAATTTGCTACCTGCTAGAGACAAATAATTATTTCAATTCTGTGTTCAATTGGAACATAGAAATTCTAACATTTACATGAACTAAAGTTGCTTTATATGTAACAAATTTAAGAAAAATCCAAAAGAAAAAGTTAATGCTGACTTGTCTTTTACTCCTTCACCATGAGTTGTGCATCTTGCTAGCCTGTAGCACAGACCATACACTGCCACTGTCACAACAGGGATGCCAGCTTTCACCCATAACTCTCTCTTGCAACCCCCTTCTTCACTTTCCCAAATTTTCCAACCACTAAAACCAAGCAGACTTTTCCTCAACACGGTTTGCACAGTTCATGAGAAATCCTACTGCCCCATCACTGGCAAATTCTTTGACGGAACTAGCAATCTCAGCTCCGAGTTCAAGTGTAAGGCTTTGTTCTAGCCTAAGCCCACAGCTGATTCCTCTTTGATATTAACAGCAGGTGCAAAAATAAATGAAGAAACTGAGTCTAGCCTTTAGAATTATCTACAAAGGAACCAAATTTATGTTGAATTCAAGCACTTTGTTGTGATTTCTGAGCACCACTCAGAGGGAAACAAGTTTCTTTTTAGAACAATGCTTCGTCCCTTTCACTTGAATTCCTCCTTTGTTTTACAGTTTCTGTCAAGTCCCATTTCCCTCAGTTGCAGTAACTACCAAGTTGCCCCTGGGAAGAACAGGACTTTTACTCCCACCCCATCTGCTAAAAAAGTCAATCCTGAAATTGTGGCTGTTGATAGCGGAATGCAGTCATTAGCCTTCAGAGTTAACAATTGATGAGACAAAAAGCACAAGGAAATGCATAACTCTAGCAACCACGGGCTATTTAACATGTTTTCTAAAACAGTTTGGTTTCAAATCCATGCCCTGTTTCTATGTAGAAACATACCTTTGTAATCCTGAAGACTAGAAAGCTTGACTTTGAAATGAAAGGTTGAACTTTTTTAAGTTTGTTGTGCACCCATAGCTCTCCTGTATGGACTCTCAGACTGATGCCACTGTAACATGCATTCGTTCAACACCACAATCGAGCTGGTAAAATTGAGAAAAGTTCATTATCTAAGTAACTTTTCTCTTTCCCATCCTCACTTCAGACACCAAGACATTCAACCCAACTTATCTCCCTACAGCAGCACACATACACACACTATGAACATGTACCTGCTTTCTTTATATCCCACCCTAGGGCATACTTGCTATCTTTTTTTTGCCTGCTTTTCACACTTCTCCCTCTTTTTTTCCCCTCTTTTTCTTTCTCCCCCTCCCTCTCTCACACACACAGAGCCAGTATTTCACTAGCTGCAGAATCAACGTAACAGTACAGATTTCTTTTGGAAAATACTTTAATATCAACATGTGAAAAACACCATGTAGAAGGCTGGGGTATTACTGCCATCATCCCTGAACAAATACTGTCTCACATACGCAACCCTAGACCACTGCAGACAAGCTTATTTGATTCAGTACAGTTCTCCTCCAGAAATAAGACAGCACTGCCATGTACTTTTATTCATTCTCTTTTATCTGTCTGTTTACTTATTCCCCATTACCTCCTTTGCCATCATCCAGCAGCCCTGTTACTCCAACAGCTTTATCTCCCCCATGCACAATCCATCCTTCCATGCTTCTCTCCGGTTCACCATTTCTCCCCATGCTACCACATCTGCCACGTCTCAGCAAACATACTTCAAGCTGGCAGCATCCCTGCTGTCTCAGCTGCAACAAGCTCTTCACCTGCTTTCCCTTCCCTTTCCTGCTTCCAACGTCTTTCCCCAGAAGAAGCACCTCCTCCTGCCCTTCTGCTGGCCGGGTCCCACGGAGAGCTCTGGTACTCACTGGGAGAGGGGGATTCTCCTCAAGCCTTGGGTCTAAATAAAGGTCAACAGGTAAAGCAGAGGAAGAGGAAGGACAGAGACTGCTTGTGCTCTACAAGAAGTTTGGGGCTGCCTATGGAAGAGGCTTTAGCATGGTAGAAATGAAGCAGCATTATCTTATCAGCCTGGCCACAGAGACAGGGAGTCACTCATCTCTCCTGCTTGATATGGGTTCCCTGAATGAATGACTGGGAGACTGAGTACACACCATGGAGCTCAAGAAGAACAAATAGGACACATCCTACCCCCATGATAATACAGGATCAGCATCTACTCCAAAACAACCCAGAAATAAAATAAGCACAAATAATTTCTTTACAAGTTTTCCTTAGAAAGAAAGTGAAGTCACATTTCATAGGTATAACTGACAGGGGTCCTGTTCAGGAAGCTTTGTATTCATGCTAGCCAAACAGAATGGGGATTTTAAAAGATATCAATAGCTTTATTATATAGAAAATAAATACAGAGCAATATACTGCAAAATACTGCAATCACATTTAGAAAGAACAGACCTGAGTATCTAGCAGATTTTTGCAAACAGTTTATTTGAACTCATCATTTTTTTCTTTTTTCTGCAAATCTCCTGCACCTTTAGGACAAAAGCAGAAGAGAAAGCACAGTGTAACCCACTTGAAGCAATCTCTACAGTGTCCTCAGCTCAGCTTTCTCTTGCTGGATACAGTCTGCAGAGATGTAAATGCTGCACCCGTGGGTCTGACTATTTTCAAGACAAAGCAGCAATGTGGCTCCCACTGAATCCCATAACTCAGAATCCCTACCCTGAGAAAGCTTCTGGCAAGCCCTCTAGTTTGTAGTTTCTAAGAGCAGAAAAAGTAAATCACACAGTAGTCCCAGCACCTAAGTTACATCAGACCATCTCTACATCTGATCTGGCTCGTGCACACTCAGATATAATTATCTATCATTACCTTTTTTTTTTTTTTTAAGTACAGATTGACATCCAGACTAAACAAGCCATTAATGCAGGAGCAACTCTGGGTTTATTACTGGAGAAAGGGTTCCTTTGTGAGACCGCAAACCTCCCATTTAACTAAAGCTCTATGTGGGGTTTTTCATCCGCAGTTACTCTAACCTAAGTTGTAGTTTGACTGGATGTGGCTTCACTAAATAAAATCTAAAGGATTTTATTAGAAAAGCAGATTTTTTTGCTGCAAATAGCTTTTGTTGCCTGTTAGCCCTTGTCCTGCACATGGCTTATCACAATACACACTCAAAATTCGAGACCATTTTTCTCACCTACAAAACTATCAGAGTTGATTTTCTAACTATTTCAGCCCCATGGAGATCCAAAATAACAGGCTACTGTTAACACAGCTTTACATGATCTGTGGAGCAGGGCTTTAAATGGGGGGGGAAAGGGAGCCACAGGAACCTTTCAAGGGGAAGAAAACAAAAATGAGACAATCAGGCAGAATTCTGGTGTGGGGGAAGCTTGGGAAATGTCACGTGCCACAGGAGGAGAACCCACCCACCGCCCCCTTGCCTAGAAGGTGGGCTCTGGCTGCAGGCACTGCCACGTGGAGCCCGTCACTCTTTTCCAGGTCAGTGGAGCTCTGAAACAGAGGCCTGTGAGGGATCCCCTGATCCCTGACGTCAGTCCCTACTATCGTAGACTGGTCACACATCTAAAAATCAGTTACACGGCTTCCAGTGCCCCAGTAAAAAGGTCATTCAGAATCTCACTCTTCCTCCTCCTAATTTCCGGCCAAAATAAGTGTATGGCCATTTCTTTTGGTCCAGCTTTCTCTTCTAGCTTTAAATATCTCTTCTGCTTTCTTGACCTTTGTTATTTAAAAGGAGCAGTAGTATCTTTCTCAGACTTCATTTTCCTTGACTAACTGAGGCACAATCTTTTAGTTCTTTCATGTAACATTAGCTCCAGTCTTCTGATGTCTCACCTTACAAGCCCTTCTCTACACCTCTTCCACCTGGAATTCATCTTTCCTCAGTACAGGTGACTACAGTTGCAGACACGCTCTCACTAAGGTTTTACAGATGGCTTAAACACTTGCCCAGTTCTGTTGGAGAAATTTTGCCTGATATATCATGGTCACAATACTGGGGGGGTGGGAGGGGTCACTGTTGCCCAAGTAATTTTGTGATGAATGCAGCCATGAGAACTTTCTTTCCTCTTCATTGTTTCCAACTGATGTGCTCAAAGACAAAATTCATATTCATCCCTAGATGAATGATTTTGCACTTTGTACTGTTACGTTTCATTCCACTTCCAGTAATACAGACTTCAGAGCTCTCTGAATCATCCCAAAATCTGCTCCAGTTCCCCTCTGTGCAGACAATGGCCTCTGAAATTTTATAATCTATAAACTCTGCTAACACACCCTTACTTGCATTCAGGAAAGAAAATATGAAACCAGGTCAGTCCCCAAACAAATTCTTGCTAAATTCAACTTGTAACCTTCCTTATGCCAGCAGGGAAACTGTCCTCCCTTTAGCTATAAGCACTTCATTCTCAGGTGGTCTACAGTACCCAACGTTTCTGCAGACTTCACAAATACTCAAGACATTGCCTGAAAGCTCTGCATAACAGTAAAGCATTATTCATGAACAGTGCCTTACAGAGGAAGAAACACAGAAGTTTAATTTTTTTTTTCCTAAAGTTATGCAGGAGGTTTAAAAAAAGAGTTATAAAAGGCCGTTGAAAGAATGACACAAAAGAATCCTGGTCCCCCCTCTATTCCTCTGCCTGCAATATCACCCTCTGTTTTCTCATCCATCACACATATGAGGAAGGAGTCCAGGCTGGGGCTGGCTTCACGCAGAGGCAAAGTAAGCAGATCCTGAAAGCCACAGACTGCCAGAGGGCACCTGGCTGCCTGCTCTGGCCTTCCAGGAAGGCAAGCAGATGAGCTCTTCCAGCAGGGTAGCCACCCAAAGAGCACAGCTCCAGCCTTGCCTAAAAAGCCTCCTGCTGTCTCAGCCACCGAGGGTATGATCACAATGCATGGCTTGTCCTTAGTGCCTGCTGTCCTGCTTTTTTAAGGAAAACAAATTTCTGCTCTCCTTTGTTTTCCCTCTTCCCATGGCCATTTTTCTTTGTTACACATGATAATAAACAGTTTTTAAAACAAACCCTCACATTCAACAGAAGTGTAATTTTTCAAAACCGCACTCATTGCTGAGATCAAACCACCCCTCCTCAGCTGTGAACTACTAGCCTTCTATGCAGGCCCACTCTACCAAACATTAAATTACAATGTACATAAATGACTTAACTTAATCTGAGAACAAATTTAGAAACTCCAAGCAACAGTAACTGACCTGTTATTTGATTTTAAAAAAAAAAACCACAAACATACAACAAATCAAACAACAACCTCATGGATTATTTGTTTGTTCATAGTGAGATGTAAAAAAGCCCCCGCCTCCCCAGTTACACATCCCTTCTTGTAAGTGAGAACTTGTTCTGTGTAATTGGGTATCTGGCCTGGGCATAGAAGGAAGATTCCCACCTAGAGATTAGTGCATTGTCAATATTAACAGCTTTCAAGAGATTGCTGCATTACGCTGCCAAGCGAAAATATTTGATCCACGTGACCCATGTGGCGCGCAGTTTGAGATGCTTCTAAAGTTTTTCTTAGATTTTTCCAATAGTTGGGTTTCAGGCAGCAATATGAAGATAACTGACACAGCAGCAGCTGCTGCAGTTGCACTGACCTGTACTCCTTTTTGGGACACAAATGACCTGACCACAGCAGGATTTATCACAGCTGCTACTTCTGTGTACATTGTATGTCAGATTAGGTTTTTCAAAAGACGTTTTGACATGGCTCTTGTTTTGAGTAGCAACAACAACAACAAAGTTAATTCACACTGCTACTCTTCCGTGAAAATCAGCATAGCTGTGTTCCAGCAAAGATATTTTTCTATAGAAAAGAGACCTCAGCGTATACTACTTCCCCAACTCTCTATAGCACTTTAAGGAAATACAAGAATAAACGTAGGAAGAAATAGAAAAGATCTAGAAATCTGATGTATGAGAGCGTACAAAAGAGAAAGGAAAAATAGCTGTGTTATCAGATGGCGGGTTAAAATTCAGAAGGAAGGCAAATGTAGAGAAAGGTAATGGAAAAGTAAGTGGACTCAATTCGAGTCACCATCTTGGAGCTCTGGGGGAGCCACAGGAAAGGCTGCATCATCTTCACTGAAAAAGCAGAGCATTTTTTTTATCTGCTTAGCTAGCAGTTATTGTAAATCCTATCACACCCTTGTAGTTGATTCAGGCAATTAGAAATACGCATGTCTAATGGACCCTTCATGTTCTGACCCCCCAGCCCATAAAACAGCCTTCTTGATGAGAAGCTCAAGCTGAGCAATGATAATTCACTCATTCACCCATGAGAAAGATTGTGTCCTCACTATGCCTGAAACCTTGCGCCTGATTCTTTTCTGCTTTGCGCCAGCATAAAGCCATGGACTTCAATGGATTGAGTTATTTCTACCGCAATCAAAGAGAAGCGCCAGACCGCATGTTTTTGGCGTTTCCTTCCAGCCCCTCCCTTGCCTGCCTGCCTTATTCACTCTTGGTAAGACTACTTTTTTTTTCCATTTCAAAGCCTTTCCAACTGCGGCTCACAGGGATCTGAGTGAGACGAGGTTCTCTCTCTTTCTAGGGCAAAAAATGCTAGAAGTTATCTAAGCCTTGCGCTGTGGGTGAGTACTTGCTGCAGTTACATGGGACAAGGAGTAGATCTGTTTCTCAATGAGAACTGGAAGTGGAGGGAAGTTTAGGAATCCTCATACAGGTAACACTGTTCGAATTGTGTGAAACGAGCAGCAGCGAACAACTTCAAGCCCACCGCTCCAATTAGAGGAATCTACCAGATGGAAAATTTCTTAAAAAGCTAACAAGACTGTCATATTTTGCTGATTCGTCAACATGTGCCTTCCAAGCATGTTTGAAAACAAAACAATACAAAACAAAATCCTCAGAAAGCCAGGGAAAGCAGAATTACAACTGGGCTTTTCACACATGAGACCAAAACAAACTGCCCACATTTGTAGACTCAGTCTTCACTGGCTATTTAGATGTAAGGTAAATTTTTCAAGCCCTGTATTAACTGCTGAATGAAAGGGATTTCTTTATAGTTCTTTACAATAAGCATATTTTTAAAATAAAATCATGTGGGACAAAAGGAATAGATGCTATACGAAAGCCTGTTTGTACTTAATACACCAAAGAAATTGTTTAAGGTTCATTACTCCCTGGTGTCACTGTCCAATTAGGTAACTCACCGTAAGTTACAACGGGGATAATTCTGACTTTGCAGGTATCTTCAAAACCATTATGTCCTGCTGTTCGGGAAATGCTTTGTTTACTTGAAAAAAAGCTGTTCTGAATTTCTTTACCTTTGGCATAATTTTTTGTATTGTACTTCCCTTAACAGCCCAATGGAATGGGCTTTTTGACTCCATTGGTACACATTATGATCATGGTTTTGTAGGGGTTTGCATATTCCAAGCTCAAACATTGACCATCCTGACAGGTTGAATGACAGGTCATTTCAGCCCATGTTTAATCCTTGGAACATTTTGTTCTTGTGTGTTTAAGGACTCTGTGAACACTGTGTTTGTACAAATGACTACACACACAGAACTAACTAAATAATTAACACTAAATATTGAGGTATACCTAAGCACTTGTGCATGGTGATGGTACCTGGTTGTTTTCAGAAACTTGAGGAGTCAGGCTAGTGTAGTGTAGTTAATAACTAAAAGGGTTTGCTTCTTTTCCAGAAATGCTAAAATTGGTTAAAAATATTTAGAACATGCAATGTGTAACCATGCTGTTGGAATCACTGCTATTTTAAAAATGAAGTGTTTATAGACAGCTAACAAGGTTAAGCTTGAAATTAGAAAAGAAGTTCACGTAAGTTTCAGAATTTAGGCTGGAAACTCAATGAATGAGGCTAGGAAAAACCCTCTCCAACGAGCAGTTCATTCCACAGGTGCCTTCGCTGAGATTTCTTGCAGATTCTTCCAAAGTTTCTAAGAGTGAACCCTCTCAAAGCAGGGCAAGACCACTAGAGAGGCTTATCTTCAATTGCTTCTTCTATATTTCTAGCAAACCTAACTTCAGTGAAAAGAAAATAATTTTAAAAAAATGCTGGGGGAAAGAGAGGCACATGGTTTAACCAGAGCAATGGAGCACTTCATGTGAAAAAAGAAATTTGGCAGAACAGAAGATGAATAAGGACTTCAGAATATAGCCCGACAAACAGACTGCATTCCCAAACAGTACCTGGCTGGAACAGTTGGTTTAACTTCTTCTGTGTGATATAACACTACCTAAGAGTAGGAAGCGATCTAAAAATATTAGTGTTCATATGTTAGCAATAGTGTTTTTGCAAAACATTAAAATATTGTCAAAAAGTAGAGATTAAAGCATGCAGCATAAATGTAGTGGTTGCCAAATGTCTCTGTCCCATATTGTTAGAAACTCTGAAACGTGCCTGTTCACAAATGCCTTCTGGACACTGATTTTCTGCCTCACTGTCTCGCTCCTTCCCCCGCCCCAGTCATCAGTTTTCCTTTGCAGCTCCATGAATCACAAAACTGAACGCACTCTGAATCACCCCAACACTCATCCAAAAGGTAATTCCCCAAGCAACAATTTGCTTGATGTGGTGATTGCAAACAACATATACGTGGCCGAGGCGTGAGGAGCTGTGTGTTACCACCAGACAGTTTTGGCCACCAAGGCCAGTTGAGCTCAGCTGGGAAAAATACTCCACCTTTTAGAAAGTTCAGCTATTTCCCCCCCCTTGACTTGTTCCCCCAAAATGAATCTGTTTACAAAAAAAAAGTTATTTTAAAGCTGTCTGGAATAATAAAATGTAAACAAGAGACTGAAAGGGATGCATGGATATGGACATACAAAGGTCCCCAAAATCTCGAGATGTTAGCTTTTAATGACCCCGTTTTCACATTCAAGAACCTGCACTTCATGGTCATGCTGGGAGACATTTTTGTGACAACTTGATACATCTAAACATAGATACCATTTTTTTTCTCATTTTAACTCCACCAATTTGAATGTGTTTAAAATGAAAAAAAGAAAAAAAAAAGTTGACTTTCTCTCCCCTCTTGGTGGTGGATGGGCTAAGAAAGCATACTCAGGGGGCACAGAGGGCACTCCTGGGTTGGGGATAGCACTCTGCTCCAGAATTAGCTCTCCCTCTGACAGCCCACCTTCTTCCAACCCACAGGACAAGAACTGCTCTCTACTGCCCATCCTCCTTGTTCAGTCCCTCAGAGGGTATCCTGTCGGTACTCTTCTGTCTCCTCCTGCTCGCTGCTGACAGGAGGACCATTACGTTTTAGCTAGTCATCCAAACTCTTAACAGTTTGGCCCTTTTCCCTCTCCCTCCACTTAGTAGCAGGTTGCAATGATGAGACAAAATTGATGACCCCAATTTGCGCTGCCTACCCCTCATTCTTAATGCAGCCAGGCAGACATCGCCTCTACCAGGATGCAGGAGTTACTCTTCAGCATCAGGTGATGGAAGTTCCTTACACCTTACTTTTTACATTGGAAACGTTTTAGGCATGTCTGCTCTCCATTTCTGTAGGTGTGAGCATTACTGAGCTCACTTTTATCTCCTTGTCTTTCATGTCTTTGTACATGGAGCTTTTCCTTCTCCTCTTTCTGAGTTGTCCCCTTGACAGATTTTTGCATGTTTGAATTTCTAGGAGCTGGTGCCTTGTTTCATTTTAACATCTTTATGACTGTGCTTGAATCACAGCTGCAATGCTGAGCAGCGCAATGAAAGACTCCCCAGAAAGGGCTTAGATAAATTCCACTCCCTGTACCTCTAAACACCTTCATCCTTTCTCTCTGTGCACTCACTGCAACTCTGGAGCGAGGCCTTGGTCTCTGGGGGTGCCAAGTGGGCTCTGGCCCCAGAAAGAGGATTCAATCCCCTCCAGACCCACCCAAACTTGCCCAGGGTGCCAAGCTCCGCACCATCACCTGCATTCAGCACCCAGGGGCTCCCTGTGCTCGCCCTTCCCCCAACTCTTAGCCAATGCCAAACTCCTTACTTTCACTTTCCAGGGTCTATTTGCAAGCAAATCCCCTTCCCGCCTGCCCATCCTCCTCCTCTCTGACTCCATCTGCTCAGCCTGGCCCTCCCCCTTCTTCACTCACCCCCTCCCTCCAGCCCCTTTGTGCTCCCCTCACATGCCTGCTTGCAAGCTCTTTTCATGCTGTCTCTGTGCCTGGATTTCTCTTCTTAAACCCCATCTGGCATGCATTCACTCTCTCTTCCTCCCACCTTATACCCCTTTATAAAATTAACTTCAATGAGACTTAAACAGTGGCCTCTGCCACATTCAAAAAAAATGCCTTTAAACTTATTCATATTAATCTGGAAGACTCACTGGCATCAGTCACCTGAATTAGTTTTTCCAATAATCATGCCGGTCTCGCCTTCCTTCACTTTCTCCCCTCTTCTCTCTCACTCCGCTCCCTGGTGCCCTTCCCTCCTGCTTGTTCTCCTTTTAACTTGAGCTGGAAGCTTTTCGGGGCATCTTTATCTCAATCGGAAAGTGCCATGCATGTTGATGAAGAGAGGACTGAGCCGAATGAAACCAAAACTTCCTGCTAACTCCAGACACTGCTGGAGATGCTACATCTGAGCTCTCTTAGTAAACACCAGCCAGAAAGGATGAGTTGAGAAATTGTAACTAGAGATTTGGCTTTTGTCAAGGAGTGATTTCCTGAGGTAAAGTCTGATAACCCCTTCTTTGACAACTGGTGTTTTGCCCTCCCAACTGAAGGCGACAGAATCCACCAGGAACTTCTTGCTGACTTCCAGCGCACAGGAGCAGCACACAGCGTAACCCAGGCTCCCCAGCATCTTCAGACCTGCACTGGGTGATACTTTTTAAAACTCGGGATGGTTGCATTTTACATGCTCTCCACATCACCAGGCCAGATCTGGCATTCCTCTCCCACAAACACCAGCCACTGAATTTCACTGCTAACTCAGGAGCAAGAAGCGTTGTGCTGCTCAAGTTTTGCAGGCAGGTAACCACAGCTGTCTGCCCCACCTCTCCAATTTGAACTGGAGGTAATGTGTATATACCCAAAAATGAGCTGTGAAGACTATTTTTTCCCTCCTAACATACAGATGAGAGTAAAGATGAGTAAGTCACTTGATTATTTGTATAATGGTAGCACTCAGGAGGGCCTTTGGGGACCCAGGCACTGTGCAATCCTTACTCTGGTAAGTCTGTCACCCAAACCCTCTAAGGGTGTTCCCAGTGGGGGCAATTACACTGCTGGGAAAAGCACTCTGGGCAAACAGAGAGGGAAGGTGCAGAGGCCAGGGACAAGAACAAGAGGCGAGGATGACTCCTGACCTGCTGCAAAGGGGGAAGGAACCAAGAGTCCTGTGACAGAGGCACAATTCACTCTCCTGCCTATTCCTTGATCAGTCCCCGATGGCGATTTGAAACCATGCAATTAATGCATAATGGGTTGCATCAACATGGTAGTCTAGCATCAAACACAAAAAGCAGCACGTATTTGCATGTTGGCAATGCATTACTAAATTAGCATGTTCAGTAACAACAAAGGAAGAGCAAGAAGATACCAAAAAACCTTCCTTCACGGGGTAGAGCATCAAAATCAGTGCAACGGTACAAAGTTAGAGTGGAATGGGTATCTCAGGAGGCTGGTAATAGTAACAGCATTTCACCTTGAGGCTGACCAGACTAATGATTGAGTTATTAATGTCCTAAGACTCAATAGAGCACTCCTCACCCCTTAAGAAAAGGGGTCTCATTTCATTTGCAGGGAGATATTTCTGTCAAGTACAGCTCAAACCTTTCTCTGTGCTCTGATGGCTTTCTGGTTGCCTGTAGGGCATTGATGGCTGCAATTCATTTCTATAAAAGGCAGGGCAACCACACTTCGAAAACACATCTCTAAAATGAAAAATTATTAACAAGCCTTCTCAGTAGTTTCAGTGGAAGAAACACAGGCTGAATTGGCTTGCAGACTTAACTCTCTTCATTCATTTGTAAGAGTCCTTACAGCCAGCACAGAAGAAAACAAGGCCATGACACTGCTTCTGTGCCTGAATCTCAGTCCAGGCCTGACAGTCTCAAAGCTATTGGTGAGGAGCAGCTGGAGTTTCCACAGCTGGGATGACTTGGTGGCATTTTCACGGGCCAGAATTTCTATTCCAAAGAGGAATCCCAACCTCCCATCTGAAAAGTCACTTTAACTTTTGGGAGATTGATTATCACTAACCATTACCCTGAGAGGAATCTCAAGACTCCTCCTTCCATTTTACTGACCTTTAGTTATTAACTGTTGTCAAGATTTTTTTTCACAGAGAAGTTTTGAGAGGGTGTAATTAATCAAAGCATCTGACTGCAGGAAAGTGCTAACACCCACAAAAGCTAATTTTCAAGGACTTGTAAAGCCTCATACACCTTTTTAACAGTACTAGAGAAATCTATAGTAATAGCCCAACAATCCATTCCTCAGTTTTTATCTCTGCTAGGCCAGCAGAACCCCAGGGACAGTCCTGGAGTTTGACAGAGTGATGAGAGCAAACTGTGTTCAGAAGCCACCATATATTTCCTTAAAAAGTCACCAGAATTTTACTGCAATTTTTTTTTTCTCTTTCACTAAGAAGAGCCTTGAGTTGTATAGGTATGAAGTAGCAGCTGCCTGAACCTAGCTTCGTATGGTTTTTTTATACTTCATTTAGACCATGTATTTACCAGTTTGCTTGTCAGGGCTTTGAAGCAGGGACAGACTACTGTTCTGCGTTTGAGCAGTATGACAAACTAGCACGACAGACCTCTGTTCTGCGTTATTCCAAGGCAGTTCTGGAAAAAAAATAGCAAGTGGTCAGTACAGGAGACACAGAGCAAGTATCTCAGAAGTACCATTTTCAATTGACCTTTCTTCACTGCAGTTTATGAGTAACCTCTGTCCCTGGGATGCAAACAGTAGCACAGTGGTCTCCTCCCAGTTTCTACAGTGCCACAGTCACAAGACCTTGGCACAAGCAATTTTTTGCCAGGGGAATACCAGGGTAGAGAAAGACTTCATTGAGCCTCTACGCATGTACGTACAGTGTGCATAAATGTCAGGGAGCAAGAGAGATTAATGAAAACCTGATTTAAAACACCTTATTGCTTCACAGTAACAGTCCAAAATGCTGTAGCCATAACATAATTTAAAGCTGTGGTGGGTTTAGCCACTGCTGTGAAAGACTAAGTTTTATTTTGGTGCTTTTTAATAAGAGGGAAGGAAATGCCTCACATTGCTCAGCAATGATTCCTTTGGGCAATTAGGAACGACATCAACAGGCTAGAGGGATGTTTGCCCAGAAAAATGAAGGGCGCGGGCCAGAAAGCTACAACAGCAGACCCTTGGAGGTTTGAAAGTAACATGAAGGATACCCAGAGGCAAGACCGGGAACATCTTAAATCAGGGAAAACAGCAGTAGCTGCATAAAGCCCATGCTGTTTTCTGTTTTCAGGTTTACAAAAGCTTCTGCAAATGAGTAAGCCATGTGAAAACGTTAAAAGGTTACAGATAAGACGTGGAGTAAACTCAGCTGTATCTGTGTCACAACCAGCAATATGCTGCATTCCTAACTAGAAGATCCTGGATACATTTTGGAAGGGACTCAAGCTACCAGGCTCAGAGCCAACACAATCTGTGGGTGGGTGCTGGATGCTTGCCTTGAAATCCTCTCCTTGCCAGCTAACCTATGGAGTAATAATGGCATCAGTTTTGGAGGGAGATTTCATAGTGTTCAAAGCTAGAAGAGACCACAAGTTGATCTACCGTGACCTCCCTGCTTATCACTGGCCGTTAAATTTCACTACTGCCCTTTCTATTGAGAATAGAGATTTTGGTTATAATGAAGCAATTCCTTCATCAGCCAACCAAGCTGTCTGCATGCTGCGAGACTATGAGCAGGAAGAGAAGAAGGAGCTCATATACTTGCAACCCCAGGTGTGGTACAACCACACATTCCTTGAAGGTGATCCACATACCTATTCTGAGAGAAAATCAAGACACTTCCCAGGTCAGGTCTCAGCTGAGTTACCAGGATAATCATTTTTTTTCCCCTGGATGATCCAAATCTGATCAGCAGTTTCACATGAGGTGTAAGACTGTGAGATGCTAGACAGGTATCTTAAAACGAGAACTCCCTCTACTACCTACCCTATCTGGTCTCTCATCTGCAACTGTGGCCTGTCTTTGAGGAGCCAAAACAAGGTGAAAAACACCCCCCAGAACACATCTTGCGAACCGTGCATCAGAAGGAAATATCCTTCCTAACCCCTGTGGGCAGCCAGCTGAAGCCCTGGAGCATGAGACTTTATTTTAACACCAGGATGTCTTCCAGAAAGGAAATGGGAGAGGACAACAGGATGGAAAGATGAAGTACAAAAATAAAGCACTGTCTCAATTCCAAGTAAATCTGCCACCTTCCAACTCCAGTACACTCTGTGAGAAACTTACAGGGTGGGCATTTTCAAAGATCACACTCAGAGGTAAAATCACGTTATAAACTCCCAATCTCTTCTTCTAGCCCTATCCAACCTTCTAAAAGCAGCAGCATAAGGAATTTCTAACAAAGAAGTTAAAGCTAGGTAGACTAAAGCCCACTGAGATGACAGCAGCATGAGAAAGAAACATAACAAAAACCTGAAAAATGAGAGAGCAAACTAGGCTCGTTGAGAGATAACAAAGCAAGCTTTAATTTAAAAGTGTGGAAGAATGAACCAGTTTATTCCGTATGTGAGGAAATAAATATTAACAATGCTGACAACATTATCAGGTGAACTAATGAGGGCAAGGAGCAGAAAACTGGTCGTGAATGAGGGGTAAGCAAGCATATTTTAGGGACAGAGGGAGATGAAGCACTATGTTAGCATGAGTTACCTAGAGATGGAAGATGAAAAACATGACTCATTCACTATTTGTAGAAGTATTTTCCAAGTATTTGGAAACAGACACCATAGTTCCAGTATTCAGCAAATAAAGATTCTAGAAGATAGGCTGACATTATCTTCCTAAAAGACTAACACCTACATTTTTTTTAAATCCTCTGAGATATTTATGAGTAGCCAGGGGGTGCACTTGGAATTGTGAAATTTAATTAGTGAGTCATTACAGAATTATGAAGTGTAAATCAGGTCAAATTCATTTTTATGCATTAGCTGTTGGTCTTGATTCAGGCAATGAACCAACAAGTCCGGCCTAACAGATATTCAGGGATATTTTCTTTTTAATCAGGTTCCACGTGGACTGGACTGCTGAATAATCCACTTCATTCATTAACAGCAATTTTAAGAAATGAGCCTGATTCTGTAGTCAGCATGTTAAAAAGCCCATCAATTATCACCATTGGGAAAGCTTCCTATTTAAAGAACAGGAGCAAGGAGGCAGAGATCTAAATCTGGAGGGTTTGTACCCTGCCCTGGAGCTGGTGAGGAGCAGAACATCTATCCTCATCATTTGTTGACCATTTACATCAAATACAAGCACTTCACTGTCCCTTGCACTGTAGTCTCCAGGCAAGGCTCTCCCAGCACTTCCCAAAGGCTGCTGTTACACACAGAGAACCGGAGTTGGGAAAGGCTCAGCGATTTATCTCAAGTCACACAGCAAGTGTCTGGGTTTGTGCTGGGGAAGCAGTTGTGGTTTGGCCAATGGGAATGATGAGCACAAACCATCAGCAGATTTCAAAGATGTGTTCACTTCTATCAAGGTCATGCTGAGTGCTGTTGCTAGCACCATTCCTACTACTGCAGCAGCAGAATCTCTTCCTCAAATCCCTCGTCTGTTTCTAGCTCCTTTTATTGTGAAAAAAATTCACATGGTCTTGCTCTCATCATCAGAAATACTCATCTCTGTGCCCATATTCCCTGTGTTCATCGATCTTTTCACATCCCTCTGCCAGTCAATCCCTGATCTGATGATTCTGGCAGGTTCTGCCTCCTGTTCTCTGTTCAGAGCAAACAGCATTAAAGAAGGCTAGCAGCTACTTGTTTGCAACAAGGAGAGCATGCTTTATAAACCCAAGTACTTAACAAGAGTCAAATGGAAGTAGCATCCAATCACATTGTGCTGTAGTTGTATCAAAAATGGAGGTATATGAAATATCTGAACAAGGCAAGGGTTATTTCAGCTTTTCAGATGTGTCCACTTGAAACTTTTGCACTGAGTACAGCAACTCGGAAAGAAATAACTGCTCTAAAAAAATCATTATTTGTTCAGTTTCTTCATGTAATGCAGCTGATGGTGGTTGCTACATGCTTATGCATTCTTCTTTTTTCCTTTTGACCATAAACACAGACAGAAAAATTCCTCTTAGAATGTTTTATTGTTTTAAAGTCATGGTAATAATGCTTGTGCTGCAGTCTAAACCTAATCAGTCAAGTTTTAAAAACATGTTAAACTTGGTGATCCAAAGGAAGTTCTCCTGAGCATAAGGCAGGGATATTGGGATATAAACTGAAAGAAACTCTACCAAAAAAAAAAAACAAACCCCAAAAGCCCAAACCCCAGAAAACACTATTATTTTACACCAAGCTGTGAATAATTGAAGCTGACATCCCTAGCCAAATGGCAGCAAGTTTTTATACAAAACCTGGAAGACAACATGGTGTGCACCAAGAAGATAACTGCTGGAAGCACACAGGCAAAAAAGCCTTCCTTGTGTTCAGTTCTACCACCCAGCCCAGCCTGGCCTCTGGGATATTTCACATGGCAGAGTTTCTGCAATCTTTCTTCCAGAGATGCTCTAGACAATTTGACTTTCTGTTGATGGCTTATTTAACTCTCTGGCTACGAGGCATCAGCACAGGGCTCCTGTGTTTGTCTTAGCAAGATTAAAGGGAACATTTGTAAGTTTTTAAACCTAATTTCTGGCCCTTCCCCCATTCCCTGAAAAATGAAGACTTGAAAATACTTTGCTTCAGACTAGTTTTGGAAACCAAGGTTCTAAATTAAACTCAACAACTGAATGCTAGGCCCCAACTAAGCTGGCACTGTCTCTTCTTAAGTCTTTGTAATCACTGTTCTGAAAACAGCGGGAAAGTTATAAGCAATAGTCTCAAACCAGAAGGTAGCTAAACCCCCACACATTACTAAACCAACACCGTTCAAAAGCAACTTCTACAAAGAATCCCTAAGGTATTTGCATGTGCAATCAGTAGAAGATACCAGAATTAGCTCAAAACTATTAAACAAATTAAAACAAATCACTTGAGACCCCCGTGTTTAATAAAGAGCTATGGGGAGACTGTGTTCTATATTTTCAGTTCCTCTGAATATTTTTGTTGCAGTGAAATGAATTAAAGGATGTACATTCCAGTTCAGCCTGTAGCAGACAAGCACATTCAAAGATGGTATTCCCAGTGAGACATGTGAAAGGTTCTTTAGGTTCCCTGAACTCTTGTTAGGGCTCACGCATACTGTTCCATTACAGTGGTACAGGAAGATACTACCCACTGGTTGACCCAGGGTTATCAATCATATGCACTAACAGGTGAAACAGCAGAAGTTTAGGTAAAGGCAATATATTTTAAACCTGTAAAGGCACAAAGGGTTATCTTGTCTCCATCAGCACATAGTAACTCAATGGTGAGACAAAGCCCATAGTAATAGCTTCCTATACTCTGGCAACACCGGCACAGACAGTAACAAGGACAGTCTTATACTGCAGACTTCTATGCTTTGTAGGAGCTCTGCAGCCCAGATATGGTGCAGACAGTAGCAGCACATACATATAACCTTCTGATTGCCAGCTTGAAGAGGAGAGGGGGAGGAAGAGCATCTGCCAGTTTTATTCCCACATGTATTTATTTGGTTAGTACTTTCATTTCCCCTGCATCATCATTAGGTGATTTCACCAGCTTCATCAGGTAGAGAGATCATGTTGTTAGAAGTGGCAAGTGTTTAAGATTTTCAGAAGCAATTCAGGTGAAAGTGGCTTGAAAGGCAGAGCACTGAGGAGAAGATGGGTTTGACACCTAAGGCCTCAAACCATATCCAGTTAATGGCTCTGCAAGAGACTTCCAGGATGATTTAATCCCTCTTTTGTCACCCTTTATAACTAGGCTAATGGTACTTCTCAACCTTGTGAGGATGATGTCAGGACTAAGCCTCTAGTGCTAGAGATACTCAGATTTGGTGACGATGGGGAGCTTCAGCAACTTCCACAATGAGTGACAACTGGCAATACAGTACATGCACCTATCTCTTTACAGGTATGATATTAAAAAAAGCAAAACAAAACCCAAGATCCGTTTGCCTCAGCTCTGAATCCTAAATGATTGATTCAGTGACCTGACTATTTTCTGGACTCTTAACCTTTAATGTTATTTCCCCTTGGCTGGCAATACTTGGATTGCAGTCCCAGCAGTGTACCGACAAATGATGACAAACCGACAAATGATGATTCCACATCTCCTACGTTGAGAGGATCATGAAGGCCGTGGAGTAACGGGGCTGCGCACCCAAGTGCTCATCACTTCCCGATGGATGCAGCTGGCAGAGTGCCATCTCCCGGGTCCCTGCGGCACCGGCCCGTTCTGCCCCCCTCCCCGAGACACCAGCAGCTTGCAAGGAGCCAGTGCATGCTTTTTGCATCTCAGCTAGCTCTTCCACCCTGCGAGCCTCCTTTCATGGGCAACTCTTTTCTTTTGCTTATTGTCTGGCTCAGCAGAATAGCTAGTTTGGGGAGGCTGGATGGTTTTGTTTCTTGAGACAAGTAAGTATTTCAGGTAATGCACTGCCACGTTTTCCAAACAGCTCAATAAAAGTGAGCATTTTTATATGGAATGACTCACTACCTCATAGGGCCATTCTATGGAGGGAAAAAAAGGACAACGCTGAACTTTTTGAAAGAGTTTTGAGTCCTAGACTTCCAGTTAAACAAGAAGAAACTTAAATAGTGGCTGGTCTGATACACTGATTTAACTCGTAGTGACTGAATGCGCAGAAGCATTTTAAAGCATGTTCTGATCTTTTGTTGAGGATTTGAAAAGGCAGGAGCATTAAAAACAGACATTTTCTCCATCTTAGAAAAACTCCAAACCAAAACCCAAAGACAGCAAACAAAACTGAACAGAAAGTCGTTTGTGGTGGCCCTCAGTACCCAACGCCTGATATTCAGAGGCAAGTTTGACCTGCCTGTTGCACTCCCAATCAGGGCAGTTCAAGGTGAAAGCTTTCTGAAACAAAGAACTTTACTACAAGTCAAAAATGTAACTATAAAGAATTAAAAAAGTCAGTCTCATCAATCAATGGGATTTTCTGCTCCCTCCTTTGTTTGAAAGCTAAGTGAGCCTTATCTACCCCCAAAAGAGGCTTCAGTACATTTTTTTTAACATGTGAGCTCCAAGGGAAAGGAAAAAAATGCGTTTAGAGGGGATTTTCCGAAGTTTCATTAAATCAGTAAATCTTCAAAGCATGTGGATCAGATGACAGCAGGATAAAAAAATAAGAAGGAACTTATTTTCTCCCTTTCTTTTTTAAGACCACTGTCATGTTACTACATGAATCTGAAGAAGTTCAAGTTTCTGGAGATCACTACAAAGATAGGTATCTTTGAGGAGAGGAGAGGGTCTCCACACTACAGCCCATATACGTGACAGCAACTCCTGCAGATGCAGCTGAGCTCCCTCTGAGACAGCCTGCTCAGGGACCTCCGTCCGAATGCTGCTGCTGCCCGGCACCGGCTGTTGAGAGCCAGTGCTCAGGGGGTATGGTGCTGCACAGCCCACGTCGGGGAAAAACAAGCACTGCAGCTCTGGTAGCACAGTATTTGTCACTAGGAGTTTTAGTCAGCATGGAGAAAAGCAATATTATTACTGCAGCTGTATCCAAAATACAGATACTCATGAACTATGAAAAAAATTAACTCTATCCCAGCCAAATCCAGTACAACATCCTAGGAGGCAGGGAGTGAAACACTGTTCTCATTTGAAGACAGGGGAAGCAAGCAAATCCCCTGAACAAGTTTTTATGCATCTTCCCTACCTACTGCTTCCCACCAACTATCAGGATGCCCAGATGACAACGTGCATTATTCGTGACTTATGTTTATAAACAAGCATCTTTGTGTTGCTCCTGATATTTGGATAGCAGCTTCCTATACACATCCACAAACATCAGTAGATGCCAGTCCTTCAGTAAAGCACCCTGGCACTAGAAATCATATCCAGCACCTAATCTAGGGTTGGACTGGTCAAATACAGCATCGGTTGGTATCAAGCCATCACTATGGGAACAGGGTTGCATGAAGGAGTCTGAAAACTCTCTCTCTCACCTTCAGTTCAGTGAAGATCACATTAAACTCACTTGCTACTTTTTCTTCTAATTTTCCAGAAGGCTTTTCATTGCTTCTGCTCCGAACAACATTGAGTGTGCAGTTCAGGAAGGAAAGGTCATTTCTTTAAAACAGGACACAAAGCTTAAGTACCAAAGAGCTATGTCATTTAAGAAATTAGAAGAGCGGGATGAAACTGAATTTCCTTTAGTGCTTGCCCATTACGTACTAGTCTAAGTATGAAGTCTACTTCATACTTATTTATTACCTAGTATGAGAATTACTGGTGAGCTATAGTTAATAATTCTGCCAATGAGTTAGACTACCACGGGGGCACCATGCTAATCGGTTTCATACCCTCATAAACCAGAATAATTTCCCAGCAAAATTGTTCAGAACAAAACCAATGACAAGCCTTGCTCACAAAATATAAATCTGTTTGCATATTGAGTTACTTCCCCAGTATTATTTAAAATTCAGACAAAAAACTTACAAACAAAAGAATTATGTGAGAAAGGAGCCTATTATTTATGAAGACAGTTAAACGTGCAATTACTTTTTCCCACTGATGGAACAAAATACAAATCACCCCCGGGATCACCAGACCGTCACATGGGTGAGCAGAGCTCACTGACAGAGGCTGCAGTAGTGTCATACCAGAGGAAAACAGGCAAACTCAAATGTCTTTAATTCAGCAGAAAGAAAGCGGATCGTAACCTGTGTGAGAGAGATTCCCGAACCATTAAACTGTGGTTCAAATAGGAAAAACACCACAGCAACAGTAAACAGGAGTTTACAATTAAAAAGGCCAATCGCTCACTGTGCAGGAACTGCTTTTTCATAAGAAAATACACAGAAATACAACACCAATGATCTGCAGCTGCACGCAATTCTGCAGACACCACATATACAGCCATGTTGCTCAGTCCTTCCTCCACAGACAGAACCAAAACATTTCACTTAAGCTGTAGACTTTTGCTACAGTTTTAGAGTTTAAAGGTTGTATCATCGTTTGAAAAAATGCTTCAGCCTGCCCTGTAGGAAGCCAAATTAGACAAGCACAGAAGTCTTCTGGCCTTCATCAGCTATGAATCACCCATATGTGATAGGATGTTACTGTATTTTAGCCACAAGGAAGCATGCCATGCACTTTGTACAACTGGACTAATAGCTCACAAAACAGCCAAGGTCACGTTCACCCTATATGCACACAGGGACCCATAAAGTCAACAGGAGTGGTACGTGCACTGAAAGGTGGACTTTTGCCTGAGAGCCATGCTGAATTAGCACCTGGAGCCATAATATTGTAATGAGCTTTTACATATCCATCTTCCATGCATCGCACAACGGCCAAAATGCATGTGCTTTTCACACATGGATTCAGCACATGTATTTTATATTAAGATACGACTAGACTGCTGAATTTAGTAATTCCCTTTGTTCTCTTCTATTCATATTTTTTCATATGACACCTTCCCATTTGGTCTCTAGATGCTGATCATCCTTTGGAAACCTACACTTTGTTGCTCATTAGCCTTCCCCCCTCAACAATAAAAAGTAGAAGTAAAACTATAGTCTTTCTTCCATCCTGCTTTAGGAAGAACTTCACAGAAAGCCAGAAGCCTCACAGATCCTGACAGAGCAGACTTTCTACAACAAGGGCTTCTAAAGAAAGTTAGAATTACAGACAATCTTTAGTCATAATTCACATATGTTCTTTTTTGGGGATGCAATTTTATCTTCTAATAAAGGAAGATTCATGGTAAGCTGCATTTTCACTAGTAACTCTACTTTACTCCACTCCCTAACTTGACCCAGCACTGATCCTGCACAACCTTAGCAGAGACAGGGTGGAAAGGGAGGGAACTGACTGTGCCATTTAGTATTGCATCATGTTAAGGTCTCCCTCCAAGGGTCTGTGCTAACTAGGGAGGCAAAGCTCTCCTCCCACCTCTGCTCCCACTAGTGGAAAAATCTTTGCCTGATGGAACCCTTCTCGTTGATCTGCCTTCCAATAAACCCAGGAAATTATCATGCCTTGTGAAACAACAATCACCATGCCTTCAGCATTGCTAACATAACCACCTAAACAATACACACTTGCTAATCCTCCACCTAAAAGAAGGTATTTCACTATGAACACAAGCATCATGAATCACAGACCATGAATCCTAGTCTCAGTTCTGCTCCACAGCAGCATCAGCCTTCCCCGACTCCAATTACCTATTGCTCCTGCATGCCATCCTTTTCTGCTACAACTCAGTGCTGCAGCCAATACCCGCCACTGCCTGCATTTTGTGTGGGGAAGGAGAACAAACTAGTGAAGAGAGTGTGGAAGGGCAAGCTTTCTCTCCACTAATTAAGTGCACGGAGTTTGCAGTAATGGTAAGGGATGGACACGTGGGTGCAAGGTATGCACTGCCTTCATTTTCCAGATTCTGCCTTTACTTTGGTTTTGTGTCAGCAATCCTGCATGTACATCAGATTTGGATTTTTATGCTTTTCTGGCTTAGGGCCATCAGGGTTGCTATATACACACAAACATACAACATAGCTGTTTCACAACAAAGATTTTTGTGCATTAATGCTGCAGAGGGTTTGCCATCAGAAAGTGTTACTGAAGATGAGAACACCAGTTCTAGCAACAGATTGATAGAAAGAAGTGTTATTTAAAACACAAACAAAGACAAGAAAGAATGGAAACATGAGGAGAAAGGGAATACCAAATTCTTTTGCAGATATTTGTTAAACAAAAGGACTGCTCAGATGTACTTGTCCAAATTATTTTCTGATGTAACTTCATAGGCTTCAGAGGAGGAGTGAGAATGAAAGTATCTGCTCTTGAAATGTATCATCTGTTCACCACACTCATGTAGGTGGGCAGGTTACCTTTAAAACTATAAATTAGAAATTTTTTAAAAAAATAAATTATTGGATGCAGCTCACTCAAGATCAGCTTGATCTTCTCATCTTCTTATAAATGAGTCACTAGAAACAGGAAGGTTCATTTCGTGGAATTCCAAAAAATTCAGGCATGATTCTAAAAAAACATAAAGTTTAATTTAAATAATTCAGACTTCTGCCTGCAAAACTGGGCTGATCTTGCAGATGAGTTAACTTTTCTGGGATGTCACTTATCGTAGTAGACAGAAGTGACCAGCGCCATGTGGAAAAAAAAAGAAGACTGAACCCAGTCTCAGATGCACCACCATAGAAGTTACCTCTTCTCGTTCACCTTCATGAGAAAAGGAACACTGGCGACATTGGATTCTGCTCATTTTTTCTTTTACCCAGGTTCACTCATGTTTCCCTAGTCCTGAGAAACCTGACTGAGGCTCACTGAGGAGTATTCACATGAACAAAGTGGCATTTTAAGGACTGTCACTACAAATTTGTTTTTGTTCAAGAGGGCTGTCTTATAGGAGGAAGACCACAGCAAACTTAACAACTTGGGCTACATAGTCTGAGATTTGGATCACTTTTTATTTCGTTTCCACATTGCATGTGACAATGAAAGGTTGTGACATTCTAAGTGGTTCCAGACTCCATCAGGCTGTCCACAATGAATTAAAAAACAATAAAATCCAGATGCTTTCTCAAGTAAACACTTCCTTTCTCAGCAAAGTGAACCAAATGCAAAGGATACTGCTGAAAATTTTCTTCTAGCATGTTTATTTTATATAAAGGTATCTTATACTTCACTGGCACTTAAGTGTTCTCCTTCCAACACAGTAAAGCCTCTGGCACTCTTTTCCTGTATTTCTGGTGTTGAAAGCCAAATTATTGAGAAAATATCTCACTTACATGAATGATTTTAATTTGCTTGTAGATATTTAACGAAGTCTACATCTAAAATAACATTGACAAGTTAAATTGGCTCCTGGAACACAGTTTGCAATGAGCTAGAGTAAAATAAAAATATTATCTTTTTTTAAAAAAAAGTAAATTCAGCTTTCAAAGCACAGAATTTGTGTCCCAAACAAGGAACATGAAATTTCTTACCAGTAAAAGAAAAATATCTCTACTTTTTATTAGCAGCCTGAGAAGAGAAAAAGCAAAAATTAATAAACCCACAAAAATTACAAAGTAAATTCATTGTGTTAAACCATTTGTTGTAATCTTCTAAAACATTTCTCATAACACAGGTAAGGACTTTTAAATGAAGTATAAATACTATCCCTAAGTGGAGCTGTGTTCTTGAGAAACCCTTCAAACATGAGATTCTAATTGCAATGCATTGCAATTTCCTTAGTAAAAATAAATCAAAACAAAACAGACACCTCCAGATCCTGGCCTGCAGATGACAACAGTTTATCAAACCTGGGCATACCTGAAGAAGAATAGAAATACCTCAGAGTTGATGCCCTCAACACCTAGAACTATTCAAAGAAAGGTATCCCCACAGATGCTACTTTTAGTCCTCTTTCTTTTCCATCGCGAGGGTACTTCCATTTTCACTGCCCTTTCAGTGCTCCTGGACTATAATGAAAAAAAAAATGATGCTATTTGCACAGCCAATCTCTTTCCATTAAAGCCCAGCAGCACAGCAGACAGACATATCTATCCTTTAGTAGCAACAACAGGGATCTGTCTGTCAGAAGACAGTGGCTTCATTCCACTTCACCATACGTATGGCTTTCTATAGATCCACCCCTGGCCCCCACTGAGCTTCAGCAGTGGCTTGGTGGAAGGCAAAAGCACTAGAGAAAATTTTTTCTAAAATACAGTTCTTGTAAGGACTGTACAAGGCATTGCTTGATCCAGAAGAAGCTCTGAGAGATTAAGCAATTCTATACCTACTCATCCTCCAACATAAGGATGTATTTTCAAGGTTAAAGGATTGCCAGGAAGTTTTTTCGCTTTTTGATTTAGGATCTTCAGCTAATATATATATCGATTTGCCTAAGGGGAAAAAATCCCCATCACCACCAAGTCTTGAAAGCCAATGGGAGATTTCAATATAAAGTGATAAAAAGGATCCAACTGTATTTAATATAGAGCATGTACTGCAACATAACTCAGGGTGATCCTGGAAACCAAGCAGAGCTTTCCTTTTTATGGGACTTTTTTTTCCCCTTTGAAGAAAAAAAAACATCAACAAAAATTTAAAGAAATACAGGAAAACATGAAAACCAGCAATAACAAACAAGTGGAATGAGGTAATCCTTGGCAACAACTGAAATTGTGACTGCAGCCATTGCTCCACACTTTAAAACGTTAGAAGAGCTGAAAACATTTTTGCGTGCTAAAACCTGACGTCATAGCCCCACGTTTTTTCTGATGCAGTTTGCCATTGCTCCCACTAATAGCTGATCGCTTCCTCACACCCATCTCACTTCCTCTAGTTTTGGGTGGCACCGAGACAGGTTCTCTCCTCTCTTCCCTCTCTGCAAGTCCACAGTAACTCCACGGAAACCAGTGGAAGGGTGCGGGATGTTTACCTCTCATGGAGAAAATGGGTATCGGTCCCACCGCAACTTTAGAGCAAGGAGATTTTCAAATTGCTTCATTTTAGCTGTTAGACGCTCTCAGTTCTGAGAAAAGGGGGTTTCAGTCTTGCAAACTGTTGAAAACACAGCCTTTTAACTTATCACACATTCTGATAAAGCGATTTGCAAAGCCCTAAAAAAAAAACTTGAAAGGAAAAAGGGGGTGAAACATTCTTTAAAGATGGTTTAGAAAGAATATGAATTTCTTCTGACCAGGCCACATCACAGAGGTTTACTTGATAAAAGCAACATGTTGATTTATTCCATTCCTTTCCCCTGCTGCCCAAGCTGTGAAATACAGGCAGATGATGCAATCCCTCTGAGAGAGAAGGAAAGGGGGGGGGGGGGGAAAGAAAGAAGAAAAAAGAAAAAAAAAAGCCAGCAAGCAGGGAAGAGACTATTTCACAGCATAGCATATTGCTGGCATGTCCAAAGTTAGTTAAGCCGTTCCTGAAGAGACTGCAAGAGCTCCCGAGTTTACCGCAGTACAGGCAGGACTGTTCCAGACCCCTCCGGCCCTGGGGGGCTCAGACCCCATCCCAGCAACACTCCCCCCCCCGCCTTCAGCCCAAGCAGGAAAAGCATCCGAAACAGACTGACAATCTTAAAAACCAAAGAAAGCTGTCATCACCATTTGTGTTTATTAAAAAGAGAATCAAACCCAACACTGGTGATTTCTCCTAACTAAAGATTAGCAGAAAGTCTTTTGTTCCAATGTCTGAACCCATCAAACATCCTTACCCTTTCAAAACAAAACACAACAAAACAAAAGCAGAGGCAGGAATTATAGATTCTTCTCAAATTGTGTGTGCTCCTTACCAATTTCTGCATAATATGTTCCCAAGATTAAATCACTAAAATTTACTTGAACTCAAGATCATTCTTCCTATTTATGAGATACTAATTAGACAGTGTTAATTTGCACATGAAATAACATAATATTAGATTAACATGAAGTTAAAGCATTAGGTGATTTTATAACACGATGGGTTCATTTTTTTCAGTGTAAGAAATTATTTTAATATAATTTATGTATCTGTTATCTACACATAGGTCAGATCAAATTCCCTGCGAAGTCTGGAAAAGCTTGCTTTATTTCAGTGTGGCTTTGAATTAAACAATATCTATTTGCTAAACCCCCACTTCTCCCATTCTCATTTTGTTGCAACATGAGCCTCATGGTATTTAGCCTTTTGGACAAATTCACTAGGTTCTGGTTTGAAAGAAACAGCTTAGGACACTCATTTTTCATTTATATAAATTTAAATAAAAGTACATTAGTTTTTTGATCATCAGGGATTTACTTAAAATGTATACTAGTCGAATCCTTCAGTTTCAAAGACCAGAAGATAAACTGAAAAAAGAAAAATCAACCTCCCTTTTTAAAAAAAAAATCTCACGAAGTTCTCTATAGTACGAGAATAATTATGATCCAGATCATTCAGTTATTTCCAATTTCAAGATAAGTACATTCATTTTAAATCTATAGTGTCTTCCTCAATTTCAGCTTGCCTGTCACACCCAGTTAGTCAAGAGCAATTATACACAAGGGCAAAGCATCACGAAAAATCAAGCGGTGGTTGTAACAGTATATACACAGAAGGGCAGTAATATCTGGATATCAATTATGCCTTCTCTCAGCATCATACACCAGGGATCATCCCACTTGGTGGATGTCTGATCTGTGTTGAGCAATGGCTAGATGCAGAACACGGCAGCCTGCAGCAGGAAGCGAAGACCTTGGTCAGCTGAAATAGCAAAGGAACACAAGGTAGAGGGAGTGTAGTGCTCAGTGACATTCTTGCCTTAGAACTTCATGCCAAAAGATCATGACAAAGCACATAGGTATGTCCTAGGTTGTCTGAAAATACGGTATAATGCCAGCCATGGACAAACACTTTTTTTTTAGCGTGTATCTTCTGACAAAGGCGTCAGCCCAGATCTCTCAAAGGTCAAATCAGCAGAGGAGGCGACTCAGGAGGGCAATGATACGGATGTTCAATTGTTCAGTAACCACCACCTGCATCAGTGCATCCCAAGCTTCCCCACTGTAACCACTTCTTCAAAATATTTATAATGCATGGCAAGAAGCTTGCATGGATGAAACACCAGCTGAAGTCATCAGATCTAATTTTGCTGAACATATAAACACGGCGGACTTCAGGTCTGCTCTCTGAACAGAGCTAATGGCCAGCATCCATGCAGTCTGACTGGTAGGTGTGCCAGCCCAAATAAACCTTTCTTGGGGAACATTGTGTTGTACCCTTTTCAAGTGCAATCAAATCAACAAACAAAATAAATAATGGTTTCTCCAGAGAAAGCATGGTTGTGGCTGGACAGTGGGCTTGTGAATGCTCTACCCGTGGTTGATTTGGGCTCTGTTCTCCATCAATAGTGCTGTTCAGACACGTCTAAACATTTTTGGAAATAGTACAACCAGAACAACTAGCCAGAACTGAACAGGGGGACATGAAAGCCTATGCCTACACTTCTGAAATACTTCTCAGATCAGGAAAGACCAGCCTTGCCGAATCCATCTCCAGACACCGGATAAACACTGTAAATCGCGTGCCACCACGCTCTGATAGAAGCATTCATCAGATCGTCACGGCAACAATTCCAAAAGTCTTTGGCACTGAAACAGCAGACACAACCTTAACTGACCCTGGCCTGGCCTCTGCTACCTCTGACAGTACCAGGAATGAAATGGCTTTTGGTTGGTGCTCTGTCTGACTTGCAAGCTTGAAGAAGGAGTTTTGTTCTTCTGCAAAATCATAGGGCAGAGGGTACCACATGCGCAGCCCCAGCCCTCTGGCAGTCAGGAAGCTGGTAACACCAGCAAGGGTGTTTGAGGAAGAGATGTTGGCTGTAGTCTTGCTCACCCTCTTATTGGAGGATAACTAACCCCCTCCCTGTTACCTACATGTTTAAGCTAATTGGGTCACAAAACAGTGAGCAAACATCTCTGGGATGGGCCATCTCTCAGAATGAACACTGTTACAAGCCTGAGTATTTCAGGTCCTCCCAAAAGCCATGCCAAAACGTATTTAAATACATTCCACAAATCAAAAACCTCATGTTGCTCCTCACCTTAGGTACAGACCTTTCCTACTTCTCCAATGCATCAAGACCAATTCTGATTTAAGCACCCCTGAACACCAGCTGCAGGCCAGATGCCACAGGGTAGCTTCAGGTCAGAATACACTGCAGTCTCAGGACTGAACCTGGGATCTTGACGCTCTACATCTTATCGGCTGATGTCCACTGCTGTCCTCAGGGACCTCTGCATGTTCAGCAGGACTAGGTTTCTGGCTCTGGACTTGTTTAGAGACTTTTAAATAAGTTTATCAAGTTATTTAAATCATGTGTATGATATGATTTACATACAGACAAAACCAGCCAAGACGACAGAACATGCATTGAAGCTTTCTCCCAGAATCACTCCTGTCCTTTATTTCCAGAAGACCAGCAGTGCCACAAATAAAGCTGCCACTGATTGCACTGCTGCCACCAAGGTGCCACTGATGAGCAAACAGAAACTTGGCCCCAAATATCCCGCCTCTCCCCATCCCCTTACACCTCTCTAAAGTAGGAGATATAGGATAGTTCCCAGCTATTACAGGATACTGGCTGAGGCCAATAGTGAATGTTATTAATAATAGGAATAAAAAAAAAAAAAAAGGAAATTAAAATCCAAGTCATCAAAACAAAAGAATTGCTTGATACTGCATGCCAAGCCATAGGGGAGAGACTAAAAGAACTTCAATCCAGAATCACTTCTTCTGTTCATTTTCAGACCCAGCACTCTCAAAGGGATACAAGAGCACTGCAGAATATTTACACTAAAAAAAAAAGAGGCCTGCAGAACATGGATCCATGCATTTCTCCCTGTTTTACAGACTCCCAATCTGAGATTTAACCTCAAGTCTTACTTAAATAAACAAATTAACAAATATTTAGCGTTTTTATTTTGCAACAACAGCCTTAGAAATATAGACGGATCAGTGGTGGTGAACATCGTGGCTATGAGCCCCACTCTCTCAATGTCTTGGAGACTGGGATGCCCTTGTATAGACAATGTTAGATGTGGACAAAGTCCCATTACTGCCATGACACTCGCTGCTAGCGAAGTCCAAACCAACATGCCCCCACAGCTGAGAAAAACAGCTTAATGCCAGGGATTTACATAACAGGTGTAAACAGCAGAGGAAATACTCTGGCAAACCTACACACTCAGCCCAAAATCCATCACCAAGACAATAAAAACAAAGAAAATAAATAGGGAAAAAAAAATCCAGTAATTCTACAAACATGCCGACTGCAGTGTTAAACAAATACGCCAAATTACTTTGTGAATTGCCAAGTGCTGTACTACTAGGTTTCCTCCTGCACAGTGTCAGTACTGCGACCGCAGGTCTGGTTAGGATCACTGCCGTGAAAAATAAAACTTGTGAGATAGACCACACAGTTTCTTTGAAAAATAAATTATCTTCAGCCTGGTTTGAACAGCACTAAAGCGTATACAGAATTCAACAGGGAAATTTCAGCCTCTCTTGAAAATCAGTGACAAAAATCTCATTTGTGTTAGCATGATCAGGTTTTAACCCTGACCTTACATTATGCTTGCTACAATGTTAGAAATACTGATTTTAGATAAAGCAAGCAAAATGGCAACACATGCATCAACAACACAAGACACATCCTCAGCTGCGGAAAACTGTTCTTTAGAAACTGTAATATTTGTAAGGTCAAACCATGTTGCGCTCTGTTCCCAACAATGATTTTGGACCAGTCACTGTAGTTTTCTACATTGCAGTGATCACAGCTGCAATAGGGGCGCAAAACCACCCCCACAAGCCCTGTTTTTTTTAAAGCTCATCTAAACTGAGTGGAGGGGAAAAGTTATACCCAGAGCTATAGTATGGTATCGTTAAGTGTTGACACCGAGTTTAATATGACCAGCAAAACTTTTCCACTTCCACCGAATTCTTTTCCTTTCCTTTTGTTTTACAGCCTGCTGAAACAGTGATAGTCCACATCTGGTTAGCGTCTGGTTCAAGACAGACACCAAATAGAAAAGCCCATGTTTAGGATTAAAGAGGCAAGCATTCATTGCACAGGGCAGAAGAGCCATTTAACACTTTTCTGCACAGCAGCGGGGTGAGGAGGGAAGTGTGCTGTAATTTTGGGGACATTTTGTTCTGCTTTCCGAACCCCAGACACTTAGTTCAAATTTAGTTTTCTTGATCCTTCTTTTCTCTGAACACAGACTGTGTCTAATAAAAACAATGAAATACATAGTAAAGATTAAGCTATTTCGAATGTTTCCAACAGCAACCACATAACATGTATACAGGGAAAGCATGAAATGAATTCTTCAGTGATAGCCTTATCATACATAATGGCCCAAAAGACCCCTCAGTGTTACTAACCAGACACAGTGGGAAAACCAAGCGGTAATACGTACAGAGGGCACCAGCAAACAATGGAAATAACCATCATATAGGCATACTACTATAGAGAGACGTCCAGCAAGGAAGTGATGAATACATTAATGGAAAAATAGGCAGAGATCAATGGAGGCTACAAACAAGGACGGAAGCTACACTACCCATTAAAAATAGTGAGAAAAGCAGCATAAAGAGGTATTTCTGAAATCTCCGTATCTCCTACGTTATCAACATACGCTCTTCAAGCATCACTATGATCAGTTTAGTATTGCAACAATAGATGACTAATTACTTAATGCTGTAATGGATTGTATTAAATCTTTTTGAAATGTGATGAGTTTAACAGCAATCCAGCATGTAGAAAAAGCATTAAAAACCCAACATAATTAGCCTCATTTCTGGAAGAAGGTATCAGAAACAAAGGCAGCCTCCTCCTTAAATATGGGCACAGATCACGGCATGAACACAGGCACATGCTATACTTGTGAAGGGAAAAAGGTCTTGCAGTGACTATTCCTGTTAGAGGAGGACGTATGACCAAAAAAACTGAGAGGGAAAAAAGAAACAAGCCAAAGCAAACCCTCATGGAGGCACACAAGCAGAGGGAGCACAGCATGACTAAGCAGTGGGCTCACAGACCCCACCCCCTCAGGAAGCATTTTTGTTTCCAAGTAAATAGCATCTATCTGGGGTTCTGTCCCATTCCCTCCATTTTCCTCCACCACCCACCCCCTCCCAAACATACACACACCCCCAGTGCAGCAATACAGGATTTTGCATATTCTTTGCTGACATGCAGGGCAGTGGCACAGACACACAACTCACACCATCATTTGCTTGTCCTCATTAGTACAGCTTACCTTGCCTTGAAATTTTGCTCAACTGTTTGAATCCAAGAACGAAAATTGTATTATTTGGTAGCTGCAGAACAGATGCTCAGCAATGTGAAAATGACAATAAATTGAAAATGTTTCATAGCCATTACGTTAGTGATTTGTTAATGACAGGGAGCAACCTTGGATGTCTGAAACGTAGGTCTCACATTAAAAAAAACAAATGCAGCTACATAACTCCTAATGTGCTTAGAAACGGAACTCATTATTTTAACACGTATATGAAAACCATTTTCCTCCAGGATGTGATTACAGGTACTTGAGGAATAAACATGTGGCCTTAAGACAGCACACCTCTGAAACCTGCCTACTCTTTACAATGAACCTCACTGCACCATATTCACAATTCTCCATTGTACCTGCTGGCTGTGATCCTATTAACATCACCTTGCTCACAAAGAACTTAACAGACAATAAAATGAATTGCGAGAACAAAAAATCCCATGATAAAGGAAGTGCATCCGTAAGAATATTCAATATTCTGCCCATGCGGACAAGAACTGGGTCAGAGTTTCTCCCAGAAATATACCTGTCAAAGCTACGTTACAAATACACAGCTATAAAATGAATTAAGCAATCAAAAGAGACAAGATCTAAACTTTGTTATCCTTGTTTCATTCTACAATAGGTACGAGAATGAAGGAAGAGATTGATGCTACTGAATAAGAGACACATCATCTTCTCCCTCATTATTCTTCATCATGACATACCACGAGCAGAGATTAAATAGAAGCCCAGATAAGTTCAAATGATACAGCTATCAAACTTAGGTGTTTCTAACAGGCCCTTCACAAGAGTATCTGGACTATTAAAAGGAGGTAACGCAAAGACTGTAAAATGGGTGAGAGAAGAGGGTCAAAGAAAAGGAGCTTCTCTGAATCGCTTAACAGGACAACGACAGGGAAATGGGGATAGGAAGGAAGAGGCAACACTAAGAGAGTGTTTAATTTTGTCTCCTCCCAGTCAGCAAAGCACATAGGGACCAATTCATCTCTCCTTCATGTCAGCATAAATGATAAGGGACTCCACAAAAGATCACGAAGTTACACCAATGTAAGTGAAAGAGAATTTAAAGTGGCCTTAGATTACTCCAGATTGTCCAAATTACATTCATGCTGAAATGAAAGAGGCTTTTCTTCACAGGGGTGGAGAAAACTTGGCTTTATTAACACCCCATTCCGGCCATGATCCAGGAGGCCTCTGCACCATGAAGCAGGAGGAACGCTGGGCTACCACCCTATTAGTGCCTTCCCTGAGAGCACACGTACCCTCCAAGTACAACCCTTATTGGACATCCGAGAACCCACCAAGATGCAGACCATGCCCAACCTTCCCCAAAGACACAAATCCACAGGGAAGCGGTCTTCGTTATTGCAAGGGCTGCTGCCTGTGGATCCACATGTCCTTTTAAAGGGGATGGCGTAGCTACTCATTCAGAGACACTGTCCTTCCTGTTGCAGCCACTCGTCACTATTGCTCCCAGTCACAGGCAGTAAAATAAGGAGATGCCTCTGAGATCCTGGATGCCAGGAGAAAATTAGCAACAGCCTGGTGTTTAACAGCAACCCTGCTTGTAACTACAGCATATGGTTCTTTCTCTGTGAAATGGGATTTCTTTAGGATAGAGATTATAAAGCATTGTGTTTGTTAAAGAACCGCCACAGTAATGAAAACAATAATATAATACAACCAAGCAGTAAAGCTAATAGTGCCTTCCATTCACAGATCTGAAGTTTAATGACTCAAACCTGGCAGCACCCTGGGAGACTTGAAAAAAAGGTTTTCCTATTAGAAAAGGGCAAATGAACACACACCAGTGGATTAAATGATGATCCCTTCAAAAGCAGAAGAATCTGTGGCTGAAGTGGGGAAACCCCCAAATTTCAGACCAATGGTTACATGCTGCCCTTCTCAGTAGTATCATTTTATCAAGGAGACTGTATTACTGGGCACCTCTATCTGTGCCACCCAGGAAAGTTATAGCGGCATAACAAAGAGAGCCGACTTAGGTAGAGATATTCCAGTGTGACTCCTGGAGTAAAAAGACACGTCTTAATTTACTTCTGTCATTTGAAGATGTATAAACTCTGTCAAAAAGTCACCATTACACTAGAATAAGAGCATCTATGTGCAAGGAATGATGTTTCTAACCATCCTGCTATAATTATGTGAGTATGACTGGCAAAACTTCCCTATATGAATAAGCTCCTACTGCCTCTGGTAATAAATTTAAGGAATTGACTAAACGGGAATTAAATTTATTCCCAGGAAAATTAACTTTTTAGCAGAGGGGCCTGAGTGTTAAATGTTTGTCATTGCTGTATTGCACTTCCCTGATAAGTATATATAACACATACAGTGCCAAGAGCCACTGGCACAACAAACTTTCACCCACACTTGCTGTGAACCAAAGCAGGTTAAACTCATGGGGCATCTTGCTTGTCCTTGAGCTCCAGTAACACTGCTGTCATGGAGCTGACCTACTCCAGAGCAAAACGACAGGAATCCATTTCCAATCCTATTACACATACCCTGTCCACAATGCCAAGCTTTGCCTGTGGCTCCACTTAAACTCTTCTATTTATAGATATCACCCTATAACTTGGGGTGCTGCGAGTCTATTGTGTGTGGGACCAACTGATGGTGAGCATTCGTGCTTTCTGCATGGAGAAGGAAGACATGATATGTATGGGAGGACGTGCAACTATAGTCTCAATACATGTCACCACAATGAGCCAAATTCAGTCAAAAGAAAACAAAAAAAGACTTTTCTAGCGATATTTCCAGCTGATGCATTTATAGTTTCCCACAGCAGTTCAAAAGCTGTGCATTTTACAGCATGAGAAGAGAAACAGGGAGGGGAGTTTCTGGGCTACCCCATGCCAGCAATGGGGGGGGCGTTGCAGGGCTGGATTAGATGCCTCCTCCTTCCTACCCAAAGCCACGGCAGCCCCATTGCCAGTGGAAACTGCAGGGAGAATGTGCAGCTCCCTGCTATCATGGGGGGCACACCACACCACACTATGCCATGCCACTACCATCACCCCTATACTCACCCCAAATGGCCCCATGGCAGCTGCAGGGAAGGGCAGCACAGCTGCCCTCTCAGGGGAAAACCAGCCCACAGCACACAAAGCCAACAGCAGCATGCGGTGCCCATTTTGATCCTACTTGTTCATGTCCTGCAACTTCCTCATCAAATCTCTCTGGCCAGTGGCCTACAGACAGGCAGAGCCGGACATGATTGAGGGAGAGGGGGAGGCAAAAGTTGTTCATAGCATTTGTAGCTCTTTTTTGCTTTTAAGTATCCTTTATGCACAATGGTAATATCTACTGTAGAGAACTGTACATGGACCCAACCATCAATTCACCTGAGCCATGGATTTGTAGGTCTGAGTCTCCTGTTGCTGGGTTTGAAACCGCTTAAAACCCCCAATACCAAGGGACTCACTGATGATTTCCAGTGAAAAGTAAAATCAGATCTGAGAGAGAGGAATCAATGTGAAGCATTGCAAGTACAAGAAATGCATCTCAGCAGCATGTGAAGCAGCCTGTTGTGTTTCATTACCAAGCGAGAAGAGGTTTGGTGGGCTCCCACAGGAGGAGGTCGGCTCTCACGCAGCTCAGCACAGCACCACACCTTCATACCGTGCCTTGGGCCACCAAAGCATTTTACACGCTGTCTCAGTGTTTCCCAGTCAGCGGGGAGAGAGCGTGTGCTGCAGGGAAAGTGGAGTTACACCTCACTTCCCTAGACCAGGAAGGTGTAACGTGTGGTTCAATATGGGGCACAATTAGTTTCATCTCCCTGAAGCACCAGTGAAATGCTAATAAGCTAAACAGTGCATCCATAAGTAAATGCCCCGTGGCAGTATTACCTCTTCTGTAGATACAGTCCTAAGGGAAGGCAGCTAAGGGTCACTCTTACCCCAGACAAATCAGCCGGCTTCAGAGTCAGACAGCTGCCAAAGCCAGAGGGCCAGACTCAGCCTGCCTGCTCCCACCCCATTGCACCTTGGGTCCCCCTTATTCAGAGACAGCTCAGGAGCCACCAGCTGTCCCCTTCGTGCCAGAGGAATTGATCTCAGAAGGCTCGATCCCACCACTCGGCATAGCTGCTTGCGCCGGGGAGCTCAAGAGCTGATTTTGGTACCACCATGCACAGACCTCGGCACAGCCCACTGCACTGAAGGGGAACGCACAATGGATCGGAAATTGAGCTGCACATGTTATGTGTCAGCTTGGTCTTCAGCAACTAGACCTGCCATCCACTTCAGAAAACACGGGATGCTCAGGCAAGGACTGGGATTTCAGGAGTCCCAGGACCAACAGTACCCTGAGGCAAGAGCCGCACCATTGCCCTCACCACCAAAGCTCAGTGAGCCAACATAGTGGGAGGAACAACCAGGGGGAAGACAGAGCAAAGCCCACATCCAAATAGCTGCAACTGTGGACTTTGAAACAAAAAGACCCTGATATATTAAAATGACTAAGAAAACACACCTGTGACCTCTAGCCTTCGTGAAAGCAGAGATGAGTAATCGCACAGACTGTACCGCTGACTACTAGTTACAGAACTATGGCAGAAACTCATTAATGCAGTTAGAAAGTTTCTATTCTTAGTCTGAATTTGGATGCTCCTCTCTTGTGCACATAGACTGTGGTTGAGCAAGTTAAATAAAATCCATTTCCTTATATAGCAGAAAGCTTTTAGGCTACAAGCATCCCATACCAGAACGATTTTCAGCCTGAAAACTACATTATGAAGACAACTCAGACATTAATTTTTGTTTAAGCCCTGTGGATTGAGCAGTTCTTAAAACACAATTCTTTTAATAAAAATAATAATGAAAAATAAATCCATGTATATATGGAAAAGGATTATGGAAAAGTCTCTCTTTAGGAGGGAGAAAAAGAGTTGAACAGACTTTACTGAGAACTTACAGTTCTCTGTTTTATAGTTCGTGATGCACATTTCTACTATTTTTATTTAAGATCATCCTACAGAATAGTGGACTACAAAATAGTTGACTTTACATGGCTTGGAAAAATCTATACAGGTATACTCATGTGTAAAGGTTTACCTTCCATGAAAGCCCACTTTTTTTAAAACACAGCTAGAATTAAAAAAGAAAACCAGCCAACTTTCTAGAGATGCAGCTGAGTGTGGAAGGTTGGAAATCCTAAAACACCAAGAAACACAGTTTCAGTAATGCTTTTCTACAGGATGTACCTACTTAAGTTCAAGTGTCAGTAAACAGAGGGAACAAACATCCTAATTTATCTGCAGGCCACAATCCCCACTCGTTACCCACAGACTAGTTAGTTAGACCTCTTTTTCTCCTTAACATTGATATAATTGACAGAAAGCATTGGTCTGACTGAGCAAAAGCTGATCTGGCAGAGCTGGGATGACAGGAACCTGAAGAGGTGCTCTATCCTTCTATAACACCTTTATCCAAAAAGCAAAAGACCCTTCCAGAGCCAAATTCCGCAATCCCTGTTTTAAAAAGGAGGAATTATAAAGACACTGAAAGGTTAAATAATGTGCTCACATTTTTACACTGGATGAGGAGCAATCTGAAGGTTGACTTGTTGGTGTCTCTGCTACCCACCAGACTTGTGGGTTTATTCAGTAAGCCAGGCGGGCTCTCACAGATATATATTAACTTGTGAGTGTGCATTAATAATAGCTCAACAGCTCACCAAAAAGAAAAAAAAAACAAACCAAACATGAGCACAGGACCAGCATCTCCACATCTCCACTCAGAGAAATGCATCTTGCATTTAATTCTGAGCATAGGAAAATCATTTTTAAACAGTTCTGCTAACGAGGCCCAATCTGCAGATACGGTTCCTGGTGATAAACCTGACCCAACGCATTCATAAACCTCTACAGCTCCACACAGCCACCACCAGCACCTGTGGTGCTAAACCACAGGGGCAGTCCTGTCAATGTCTTTGACGTCAAGAAAAAAAGGCTGTGAAAATGGGACCTTTACATTTCATAGGGTAGCAACACAGGAAAGAACAGCGGAATAATGTCTTTACTCACTGGTACAAAAGGTATGAGACAGTTTGCTTGATGAAGCCATGCTGAAGTGTGTGGAATTTACCTCTAGATATGCACTTTTATACTGGGAGGCCACAGTCCATGACAGACACAGGGCACAGCCTTGTGTCCTGTTACAGACCAAGGTATTCTCTCCTAGCACATCCATCGCAACAGCCGCAAAGGACGCAGGAGAATCCCTCGTTTGTGGGCTAGCTTAACAACCTTTTGCTGGGAGGCAGCAATAACACGGCTCCACGCTCCATGATGAAGTTCCCCAGTTGCCCCAGTTTAGGCTGGGTCTCCCTACACCAGGTACTCTTCGTGCCCAAGGGCAAGGGTGGAGAAGGCAATAAAAAGAAGGTGTTGTCCACGCTTTACATCAGAGAAGACATAAAGCTGGTGTCGTGGTGTTCCGGCACTTCATCCTAAAAACTTCTCCTAAAGGTTTTTGAGAAGCTGTGAATTTGTAGCAGGAGAGAAGGAGCCCTGGAGGACAAAGCAGGTGAGAGCACTGGAGGTGAAAGCACTGTTACATGCTAGCACCTGCACGCATGAGGGTGGAGAGAAATGGCCGGCAGGCACTGCAATAAACTCTCCACGTCTCCTTGGCAATAACACAGGCATCATTTTTTATCGCTATAAAAAACAGTACAACAGTAGTGTGGAAGGCCCAGAAAGTCATCTGCAGAGCATTAAACCAACAACACTGGCCAGCAACACAAGATGCTGGACAATCCTGGGTTAGCTCGCTGGCCTCATTTTTCATCAACATGAGCAAAGGAGGCCTTGTTTCAGTAGGTATTTTATATTAAGTCAAGAGAACAAAATTATTTCAGTATGAACATATAGAACAAAGGAAGAAGGTAAAGGATGTGTCCTCTTAAGATAGTCTGCATTTCTTAGGAGATGTGTCACTGGTTGAAGAAAAGAAACTGGGAAGACCTGCATCTGCCAGCCCTCTTGATACACAAGGAATATGAGAAAACAGCATTAAAATTTAGTATTGATTCTTACAGACAAATTTCCTTAATAAATGTGAGTCACTCAGTCCGAGATTAAGAAAGACACACACTAAGGAACTGGGCCCAATTTTTTGGCAGAGGGACGTTGTTGGTATACTTGGCTAAAATCAAGATCATCTTAAAATGATGACATGTACTCATTTATTTTGGTGTGGCAATCACCTAGGAACTCAGACCAGAATAAATACAAACAAGGTTCAGCCCCACAACCTTATGTAATGCTTGAGGAAGGCATGCAGGAACTTTAAAGGTAATTTAGTAGGGGTTTTTAAAAATTATTTTAAAGAATTCTCATTAAAATAAATAAGAGTTAAAAATTAGGTGAGAGAGTTTGAATCCACACTGCAGTCTTATCACAGCATATGTTAAGCATGTGATTAAAAAAAATCCAGCTAGCCCATTATCTCTAATAGCATCTGTGAATTTTTTAAACTGCCATTTCTGTAGACATCTGAATTGGTCACTGGAGGTGGTAAATAAGATGATTTGCCACAGATGCGAGGAACCGAATCCCAGAGCTGCGCAGAGAACAAACGGGAGCTCTGTTCGAGCCACAGCGGAGCCTCCTTTCCTCCCTGTTCGAGGCCAAACGCACCCACAAACAGCTGCAATAAATCCATTGCATCAGTTACAGCCCTACCGCTGCTGGGGAACTGCACAAAGTTGCATTTACTTGTTAGAAATGATTAATTTTAGCTGCCCTCCGTATCCACGCTCCATGCAATTCCCCTGCATGCTATACCATCTGCTGTAATTCTCCCAGGTTGGCTTTGGCATACCGTGACATACAAAAATCAATCAAAATTGCTTGATACGTCAGCATCCAAGGAAGAAGGGCCGCATGTGCGATCTCACCATTTGTTTCCTACTTTTGCTGCCTGCCCAGCTAGCGTGGAGACAGTACGTTTCTCCCCTTTCCAACAATGCGATCTTATCAAAGGCAGCTGGCCCGTGCTCTGCACTTTCATTTTTATTGTGTGGGTTCTCAAACTCTGATGCAAATAGTCTGCCGAACATCCTCCCTCCGCGGCGTGTGGCTTTTTTTTTTCCTCTTCAACCTCCTTCCACGCGGTGCGCTCCAGCGTCAGGCTGGCTCCGGCCAGCTCCCATTGTTCACATTGTTATTTTCATGTCAAGGGCGTGAGAGGAATATTATACTTTTTTTTTTACCAGAACAGCAATTTAAAGCTTAGGCCTTGAAAAGATACTTGCCATTTGCAGGAAAACAGCTACTGGACTCACTGCAAGGCCAAAGATGAGGGACAGACCCACGTGGTTAAAAAAGGTGGATGCAAATATAAATTAAAGCAGGACCAAAGACAGAAGCCGTTTGCAGAAGAGGAGGAAGACACCAAAAATTCAATTTGCTCTAGAGTGGCCTACATAGAAGAGGAACTGCCGCAGCAGATTAGATGAGCGGTCCGCTGGGACTGCGTGCCAGCCCTGCCGTGGCTATCTCTAAAAGATCCCGTCACACTCCCGTGTGACCAGGAGTGACAAATGGGAAGAGGCAAGTAGCCAGCTTAGTGTGCAGGGCTGTACATGGGTTGTACACGAGCTACCTCCCAATACCTGCTGGTGAGCAATACCACCACTTATTTCTTCATGTGCTACAATACAAATGTTGTGTTCTGCTGCAAAATTGTCAGGTTTTCAACAATAAATCCACAGTGTTTACTTCAAGTGCCTCCACCTCTTGTGACTGCAGGCTGCAGCAGTTGATGAGGTGTTGGGAAAGGAAGTATATCCTTTGATTAGCTCTACATTTACTATATTAGCTTTACAGTATGGAGTGTGTCATCTGGTTTTTTTTTTTGCTTCATTCAACAGGAAAAACAGGAGGAAATGAACATGTTTCACTATTCCCTTCACAGGTTTGGGGTTTTTTTTAAATATTTTTAGATACTGATCTCCTTCACAGTTCAGAAAGCCTCAGGCCTGTCTCCTGTAACCCCTCTTCTTTAAAATCTCTTATACCCTGATCCTGCCTCCTCCTGTGACTCCTTTTATCATACCTTTTGCAATTGCTGCCACTGCAGGAGATGGCAACCTCTCTCATGATACGCCAGCCCGCCCTCAATTCTATGCCATACAGGTTTATACCATCTAGTTGAATTTTAATCCCTCCTTTAATACAACTGAGTATCCTAGCAACTCCAGTGGTTATTGTGGTTTCCCCAAGCACCCCCACCAGGTTAGCCACAAGAATCCCTGAGTGTTTGGAAGGAGGAAGCCCATGAGAATTCATGGGAACCTCTGGACCTTTGTGGGGTTTTCAGCTAAGATGAAATCTCTCCTACTTTTCTCTGTACTTTCAGTGCCCTTCACCCTCCTCCTCCTCCTCCTCTCCCCATCTGCACTGGTATTTGCAACCCTTCAGGTGCTCTTCATCCTCTACACCCATGTTTTGACCTGAAGCCCAAAGGAAGTCTTCCCACTGATTTCGTAGGGCCTCAAGCCAGTTCCCAATTTACTTTCCACTCCCTCCTCTAAATCCCTCAAATCCCTACAATGCTCTTGGTTCAAGTACCACCTTCTCCTAACTACAAGTCCCCTCTTAACTCTGCTCTGCTCTGAGTTGCTCCCAGTCACCATTTGTTTATTCTGTGGCTTCAGAGCATGCCCCTTTTTTGGCATAGCAGATACCTACACTTCCAAATCTGACCTCATCGGTTCAGGATAAATGCTCCTTGCCTAGTACCTCTGTATTTGCTTTCAAAGTTTCTTACAAAGGACTACACCAAAAAGATCTTAAAAAATAGAGGCATTTGGCCAGGAACTGGTTCTCCAGGACCCTACGCTGGCCTTTCCTCTCCCTAATTATGCTTTAGAGTGCCTCAGCAAGCAGTCAATAACAGGCACTACAACAACAACTTCCTCTCACCACAAACAGTTAGTCATAACTTGATAAAAGACAAAAGTTATTCATAAAGCTGTCCAGTCCTTTAAAGAAACCAGCAAGTCTATCTATCACACACTTGGGATGTCATCCTCCATCTGAAGAAGCATGCTGAGACTCCTCTGGACTTCACCAGGATTGAGGTGAAGCCCACAATTCATTATTTTTGTGATTCCACACTATTCCAAAAGCCTTAGATGTATACTGGTACCTTTTAGTCCTGGTAATTTATTGAACTTCAGGTTCTCAAGAGGCTTTACATCTTCCTCCTTAGATACTTCAGTCTCTGTTAAAGAGACACAGATAGGTTAAAACTGAATTTACAAGTCAGCTTTCCTCTCCCTACACCAAGCAGCTACTGATATAGTACTTGGAGCTTTGGCTTGTGTTGAGCAACCCCAGGTTTCGATCATGCTCTTCTGAAAACAGTTTCTAGCCAGATTCCAGCATGTCACTACTGATGGTCAAGGGAGGTCATACTACTGACCTTAACATTTCTCACCTCCATTGAGAACACATGAAACTAGACTATTCATCCCCTTCTAAAACAAACACACCTGTTGCATGCTCTTCCCCCGCCACATCCAGCAAACGTTCCTCTTCCACTCATGTTGCGTACATCCCCACACAGGTTCTCCTGGATGACAGCCTACAGGACTATGGCAATGGTACAGGGGCTGGCAGCAGGAGGCAACACAAACTCTGACAGGGTACAGTGGGCGGATGGGTCCCAACCCTGCTCATGGTAGCCACCTGAAACAGAGAAACGATCAGCCTTTGTCTCACCCAGTTGTTCAGCCCTTCCAGGTGGGAGGAAAGGGAATGGTGGGTACCCCCTCACTAGCACAGGGTAGGGAAGGCAAGTATGCCACGGCTGTGGGGTGAGTCAGATGTGAGGAAGACAAGGATTGCTCCTTCCTCGGAGGCGTTACTCACCATCAGTGTGCAGCTACCACCGTTGCTACAGTCATGTCCTCTCACCCTGCATAGAGCATGTAGAAGTGCTGCCATTTGCCCCCAGAAGCGTACAGGAGACAACACGTGCACAGGTGCATGCAGGAGTACAACATGGAGCCACCAATGCTCTCTCCTAAAACCTTCCCTCGTGCCGGGGAGAGGGTGATCCAGAGACTGACTGTAGGAGAGGAGCAGCAGGTCTTGGCAAAGTGTTTTGCTACTGGCCTGTTATTCTTATTAAAAATAAGTCCAGAAACTTTATGAGGGAAATTGAATTCCCCCAGAACTTGAAGAATTTATCTGATGTGGGAAGAGATCAGGTCATCCACCTCAAGTTAGTATGTGTTACACAGCCTTTGAGTGAGGCGTACTGAGACAGCAAGGGAAGAACCTCACTTTAAACGAAGGCTACAACCACATACAGTTTGCTCTGCTTATAGTCATCGGTCCTCTAAATGCTAGTACCTTTGTCTTGGGCTTTGATTAATAAACCACTGCTTTATGTTGTGGGCTTTGATTAATAGACCATTGTTTTATTTTACTGCTAGGCCTTCCTACAACAAAATGAATTAGGATAGAAAAATAATAAGGGAAGAGGACAGCTATGATGCAGGAATGATGTGCACACCAGAAATATGCTGCAAGAGCTTGGGGCAGGAAGATGGAAGGGCAGGGGGAGCAGGATGCCTACCCTTTGCTGTAATAACACCAATCTCATATAGCTTGTCCCTCCTCTCCACATTCTTCCAAAGCAGCTACTGGGGTAAGGGCACAGAGCTCACAAGGGACATCTCCACACCCCTTCCTTCATGTCACTTGCTACATCACTGGCAGAGGCAGGCTAGGACATCGGTTCACCTCCAAACCTTAAAGAGGGTTAGATATATTTTGGTAGGCATCAAACCAGCTGTCCTTCATGAACCTGGTCTAGGTGAGATATTTCTCCGATGGAAGGATGTCAGGGACACCAGCTCTACCCCACACCCTGAGCCTGGGACACATGTACAGAGGAGGTGCAGGACTCTACCGCCCTACTCCGTTCTAATAAACTTTGCTGCTTCTTTCAGCTTTACGCTCTGTTGTGCTCCTAAAATTCAGTTATAGCCAGTACCATTAAGTACTGGCTTAAGTAGCCTACTTAATAGTAATTAACCAGGCTAGTGATGGGTACAGGTCCCCAAAGAGTGCTCTCATTTTTCCTCTTTTTGGACATTGACATCACTGAGGAAGAGTTATTTCTCAATAAAGCTGGAGCTAATCCTTCCCACAGTTTAACTCATCCCCCCGAGTTTTGATCACGCAATTGATCAGATTGTGGCAAAAAAAAACCAGGAAAAGGTCTGAAAGGAATAAAAAAAAAAAAAAAAGAAAAGAGCACTGGATTCCATTTTCAAAAGTGTTATTAAATACTCTTTGGATTTGTCAGCTGTCCAAAATAGCTTGGTCTGAAAATTTTGCATTCCTTTTATTCCTGATGAGGAATGGTGCCCTCAACTAGTCTCTTGCGTATTTCTTTTTTTGTAAGGATTACGTGAAGAATTAGACAAATTTATGAATGTCCTGGTTTCAGCTGAGTTAGAGTTACTTTTCTTCCTAGTAGCTGGCATAGTGCTGTGTTTTGGATTTAGCATGAGAAGAATGCTGATAACACACTGATGTTTTAGTTGTTGCTAAGTAATGCTTAGACTAGTCAAGGACTTTCTTTTTCAGCTTCCCATGCTCTGCCAGGTGCACAAGAAGTTGGGAGGGGGCACAGCCCAAGATAGTTGATCCAAATCGACCAAAGGGCTATTCCATATCATATGACGTCATGCTCAGTATATAAACCGAGGGGAGTTAGCCGGGGGGCAGCGATCGCTGCTCGGGGACTGGCTGGGTGTCGGTCGGCGGGTGGTGAGCGGTTGCATCACTTGTTTTCTTTTCCCTGGGTTTTGTTTGTCTCTCTCGTTCTCCTTTTCATTACAATNCTACCCAAAGAACACAATCATTTACTCGCAAGCAGTATAAATGACACATGCAATCAATCTGATACATTCACTGCAGACTTATTCCTGTCTAGCTGGTTCTTGGGAGGCCTAATTGGCAAGGGCTCCCTAATGAGCTAAAAAGAGAGAAGACAGGATGGAGTGGAGAGCACCATCCCATGCTTTGGAGACAACCACTCTATTTCCTAGCAGGGCTGGGTTTCTGACCCCTAAAACAGACATAAGGGGTGAGAATGTCAAGAAAAGTGACTGAGTGTGGACCTGACCTGCTAGATAAGGAAGTTCCCATGGGAAGCCAACAAGCTCCCTGCTGGGGATTTGCAATTTCTTCCTGTCCCCCAGGTAACACAGTGCTACTAGAGGCATGGTCATGGCTCTCCTTAATTTTCTCCTTCTTTGATGCAGAAGATGACATTTCTTAGACTTGCTTTCTTGACCTCTGCATTTTATTAGCTGCATGACTTCAAAGCAGGTTTTGTGCCAAATACAGACTTGATTTGGAAGGGTTAAGTTCTTCTGTAACAGATGCCAATATAATTCTTTAAAATCATATCCAATCCTTAATTGCTGGCGACAAAGACTATTTGCAGCACACAGGGATGCCAGGAATACCCTTCTGCCTCAGTGTTGCTGGCAAGGAAAACATTGGTCAGCAATGATCATTCTTCTGTGGCACACTTTGCACACACTGCTTTGGCTGATGCCGCCAGGGACAGTAGCACTGATGAGAGGGGTACACAGAGTGCCTGTCAGAAAGCTACCTCTCCCTAATCTAACTACAAAAATAAAAAAGCCATGGCCAGAATAACCACCAGACGCTCCAGCCCCATGAAGCTGAGGGCTCAGGAAGGCATCTAAGCAAATTGCTTAGTCCCACCTTTCACAAACTGGCTGCTAGGAGGGAGGTACGGGGGGTGGAGGAAGGAGGGTGAAGAAATAGGAGGAGGTATAACTAGGTACGCAGACCAGGTGGTCAGGGCTGTCCAGGGGTACCTGTTGGGCAGCCCTGCCCTTGATTCCCACAGCTGGGGCAGGACAACATACCAGACCTGTTGCTCAGACCATACCAGGCTCATCAAACCTGCTTCTGCCATCAGGAGGAGCAAGGGGATCCTGGCTGCCTTCCCCGACTAGCAGGGGAACATCCAGGATGGAGAGAGCAAGTGTACCACAGCACCACTGCCCATCCAAGACAGCTTCCTGGCAAACACTCCTGTCTTTGGTGCCCCTATTACTCACAAGGGCAGCTGACCACTGAAGACCTCATCATTCCCATCTTCCTGCATTCTTTTGGCTGAAATGAGACATCTTGCCCAACTAGCATCAGGGGGTGGCGTAGACAGGACCAGAGAATCACAGAATCATAGAATCGTTTGGTTGGAAAAGACCTTTAAGATCATCGAGTCCAACTGTACCTGTCCACTACTAAACCATGTCCCTAAGCGCCTCGTCTACCCGTCTTTTAAATACCTCCAGGGATGGGGACTCCACCACTTCCCTGGGCAGCCTGTTCCAATACTTGACAACCCTTTCCATGAAGAAGTTTTTCCTAATATCCAATCTAAACCTCCCCTGGCGCAACTTGAGGCCATTGCCTCTTTTCCTATCGCTTGCTACTTGGGAGAAGAGGCCAACACCCACCTCACTACAACCTCCTTTCCGGTAGTTGTAGAGTGCGATAAGGTCTCCCCTCAGCCTCCTCTTCTCCAGGCTAAACAACCCCAGGTCCCTCAGCCGCTCCTCATAAGACTTGTTCTCTAGACCCTTCACCAGCTTTGTTGCCCTTCTCTGGACACGCTCCAGCACCTCAATGTCCTTATACTGAGGGGCCCAAAACTGAATACAGTATTCGAGGTGTGGCCTCACCAGTGCCAAGTACAGGGAAAGGATGACCTCCCTGGTCCTGCTGGCCACACTCTTTCTGATACAAGCCAGGATGCCATTGGCCTTCCTGGCCGCCTGGGCACACTGCTGGCTCATATTCAGTCGGCCTCGACCATATAGGCTCAACACAGCACCAAGCAGTAGGTGAAAAGAAAAAAAAAAAAACAAAACCAAAAAACCTACTTTATAAAATCCATTTTTTGGCAGCGTTCATCCCTTGCAAAATTTTATCTCGCTTAGGAAGTTTCCTGAGGGACTTGAGCATACACAGGAGCCACCCCCCTTCCGTCACCACCATTATCCTTCAGTCCCTGTGCCATGTCATCCCCCCCACCATTCCCCTTTCAGAGCAGGCTAATGCCTTGCCCCCAGGAGGGACACTCCATATACTTGGAGCCTTTGGAAATGCTCATTAATCACCTTCCTTTCCCCAGGACCATTCTTTGCCCTCTTACAATGCTTTTTCTTGCCTCCCTCCTTACTTGTAACCCTCATGGCCTTCACTTTCCCTTTCCAAAGCTCATTGAAGAGCCCCCCTGCCCTGCGTGAAGGCCTCCTGTATCCCATTACCAACTACAGGAACCTCCTAATCCCTTCTACTCAGTTTTGAGATCACACAGGTGAAATGCAGATTGAGGCTTCTCAAGGCATCAAACTATCCTCTGACTTTCAGCTAACCTTCCACTGAGCAGCACTGGAATACTCACTTGCAGATACTGTAAGTGCAGAAGCGCTTTTTAATAGTAATAAAAATAATGTTATTTTCACTCTGCTGAAAACATGGAAGATTTCCAGAAGTAAGTCAGGCAGCCAGCCTCCCCTCTACGCCCACTCCCACAGGCGTGCGTAGGGAAGTTCACTTTCTGACATGGAAGCTTGTCATTCCTCCAACCCCTCTCTCTTCTCTGATGCCCACATAGATGCTCTTTTACTTTTTTCCTGGATGTCTTCCCTCCTTCGGAGCTTGACTGAACCTCCCATCCCAATCACAGGTCTCTACATTCAAGGCGTAGCTCAAAAAATAAAAAGAGTGTCTTTTTATAAGGCCATGGTAACGTGCTAGGCTCTGGATCAGTGAAAGAACAGACTGGTCAGCCTCTCCACACCATCATAAATTCACTTTAAGTGATAAAATTATTCATTCAGTCTTTACTACCTCCTCTGACGAAGACCGTGTTGGCCAATTATTTCAAGGAATGCCACATTACAAATGGGAACTCATTCACTGAATTGTTTTATCGGCCAGCATACATCAATTTTGCATAGGCTGTTTTGTTTTTAGAGCTAATTTCCAATCCTAACTCACATCACAGACACATATCTCTGCTTGGATTAATTAAGACCTCAGAGAGAACCTTCTGCTCCATTACCCTCTGTTACTGATTTATAAAAGAGGCCATGAAGCAATGCTCTTAATGATAATGAGGGGGATATTTTATCCCTTAATGCCATTCCTGGTTCCTGTGCCTAAAATGCAAAGAGAGAAGAGACGTGGACATATCGGGGGATGAAGAGAAAATCTTTGCTAGCCATGTGGCATTCTTCAGCGGCAGATGCAACCTTTCAGCAGATGACCCGTGTTTCTCTCCACAATGAGCATTTTGGTCAGTGATTCCTCACCCTTTAAAACAGTAACTGGAAAGAGGAGAGAGACCACTGTCACCCAACACTAAGGGGACAGACCAGCAGGAGCAGGAACTCATTTATACCGCTAATGACGTGAAACAGCTCAACAGGACCAAAAGCAGTACGGGTCAAAGGAAGACGAAGCTTTCTTTGAGCAAAATGAAGGCCAGCACTAACAGATGGAGACAGGAAGACTGTGCAAGCCCTGCAGGTAAGGACAAGAGGCATGTGGGAAAGCACCAAGGAAAGACCCCAGGCCAAGTGAGTCCTCCTGTGGGGACTAACCAGGCTGCTCATCCTCCTCGGCTGAGAGAAACCACTCAGGCTGATTTCACACAACCAAAGTAAAAATGCCCACATCAGCTGTGACTCACTGACCAGAAAAATTCAACAAGGTGGGTAGCGTAACATTGAGGATTTGCCCCTGCCAAGCCTCCCACTGTTTGATGGGACAGAAATCCAGCTCCTGGCAGGAAAAGGCACCAGAGGAAAGGCAGAAAAGCTGAGTTACAGCGACAGGACTGAATTGTTGAAGCAGCCAAAACAGCCAAGGTCCTGGCTTTCAGGACTTTTCCTTTTACTTTATTTGAACTGTAGCCCCAAACAATCCCATTCCCACCATGAATTTCCCATAAATAGGAAGCAGCAGTGAAACTGATAAAAAATGACAGCTTCACAGTGCTGTGGAGGGATGTCCCGGGATGCACCTCTCACAAGCGGTTACTGCTCTGCAAATGCCGGAGAGCTGCAAACCTTGGGAGGGCAGCCTGTATTTCCAGGGGATGAGTCCTTGGTAAAGAGAGACACCTTTTCCCCCAGTGTGCCCTTCACTGCCTGCTTCTCTGCACTTCCCAGCATCTGCCCACAGTTATTTTCACTTAGAAAATTAGACTATCAAAAAAGGTTATCTTCATTTTAAATGGTTTACTTAATCTCATCCAACCCCAATTTTAACTATGTTATTTTTAGAACCACAGAATGCTTTGGGTTGGAAGGGACCTTTAGAGGTCGTCTAGTCCAACCCCCCCACAGTGAGCAGGGACATCGTCAACTAGATCAGGTTGCTCAGAGCCCCGTCCAACCTGACCTTGAATGTTTCCAGGGATGGGGCCTCCACTACCTCTCTGGGCAACCTGTTCCAGTGCTTAACCACCCTCATTGTAAAAAATTTCTTCCTTATATCTAGCCTAAATCTACCCTCCTTTAGTTTAAAACCATTACCCCTTGTCCTGTCACAACAGGCCTTGCAAAAAAGACTGTCCCCATCTTTCCTATAGGCCCCCTTTAAGTACTGAAAGGCCGCAATAAGGTCTCCCCGCAGCCTTCTCTTCTCCAGGAAAAGCTAAGCAGCATTGGCAAACCAAAAGTGTTTGTCTTTTACTTATCTACAACATCATCACACACAAAATATGCTGTCAAAGCAGGTCTGCTTCTTTCCAAAAGCACCAAGGAGCTAGCTGGGTAGCCCACAGAACCCACTGGAGGATTTACGTGGGGCTGGTCTCTGTAGCATCCAGGCACATCTGTCTCTGTGTTTTATACTAATTGGACACAAATATAAAACAGAAGTTAAGTGACTTCCCTTATGTCACACAAGAAAATTAACAGAGCAGAGAAGCCCTGACTCCTTCAGAACCTATAAGTGACACCAAAGAGGTGAACGGGCCACGTAGATGGGTATATGCAACACCAGGCCTATAGGAACCATATCCCACTTGCCAGTTTGTACAAGTCTGCTAAAAAACAATGTGTATCTCAGAGCGCAAACTGCTATTTGCCATTTTTGAGAGATTTTTAACAGGAGATTGTGCACCATGACTCAGTTAGTGCCCTTGTTTTCAGACTCAGGAATAAGAGTTTTTATGATTTTTGGATTAAATACTTTTGGTGTACAGGGAAAATTATTCTGCTCTACTACATTTTTTCCATATTTTTTTATTTCTTTATACCAGCTTAATTTTGGTAAAACATGCCAAGGGAGGCACAAGCTGAAGCATACAGCATTTACATTAGTAGCTACAGAACAAGAGAGCTACAATCCATGTTGTCTAGCATTTCTCCACCAAAAACTCCTTCAGCCACTGAAGTGAAGGGGAATTTTACTCTTGCCCCAATTTATCTGGATTCTTCAAAGGACAGGCAGAGTTGCTCCGTCTCACAGCATGAGGAAGACATACACATTCACCAGTAATTTAATAAGCATTAAGATGGGTTTGGCAGGTACAAGTAGAATCAGATTAATTGGGTCTGACTGGTTCAAAATAGTATTCAATCTGGGCCACTAAAAGGGAATAAAAGGAGAACCTGCTTACGTTTTACAGAATACTACCTGGAGGCCAGATTACCTTCCCAGCAGTGCCAACATGCAGCACCCTGCTGATTCAGTAGATGTTCAGAGCTGGACGGGACCCTTCCACTGCTCCCTGAGGCACAGCTAAAGAGAGCACCACTGTGCTACAGAGCTGCCAAAAGATGATGGCCTTTACTCTATAGGACTGTTTCGCTGATGCTGATGGCTCTGACTTCTGCAGTTGAGTAAAGACAACGAAGATGGACTCTGTACTCACAGAATACTGCTGGCATTCATTTGCCCACACACACCGTTGTTTCTTATCCACCCCGCGTCCCTGCATTTTAGCCAGAATCTCTCAGTTCCCAATGGCCAGGCCTTTCCATCTGGTCCTAGGAGCAGTCACTTGTAAGAAAGCTGTCGAGTAATCAGGAACCGCACAGCAAGGACTACTTCCAGGAACTACCTGCAAAATAAAAATGCATGCACATGCAAACAGGTAGAGGGTGACTCACTTCACACCCCATGGACCCTATACAGTCCATATGAAGTGCCATGTAGCAAACACAGAACTACTTGATCTGTACATGGAAATCCTCTCCCAGCTTATGGGGGATGCCTGGGCAACGTGAGTTGAGAGAAGAGCTTGTTCTGCATCAGTGCCTCAAGCCTTTCCAGGACAGGAAAGGCAAGGCCAGAATAACACATTGGAGAAACCACTGCAAGGGATCAGTCAGAGCAGCTCAGTGACTGATCTCCTATGAATTGAAAGCCAAATCAGCCCCCACTCTGGCTACAGATTTACAGAGACCTGAGAACTGCCCAGCTCCCTGGGCATGTGAAGCGCAGAGAGACCAAACACATCCACCTTTTCCAGATTCACTATAATGATGGTAATTTCTCATATATACTCTGACAAGATGGCTCAAAAGCCATACAGGAGAGCAACCATAGCTTGAAAACACTCTTCCTGGGATTATTACCATGTTGTAAGCAATCAGCTTTGCTTCCATTATATTCCTACACGGACACTCTGAGATTTTTTTTTGTTTTGTTATTTTAATAGGAGAAGTGTAAGTGCTCTATTTTCCATTAACTTCTTTACAGACATATTTTCCAGCTGCTTCTGATTATCACCTCTTCATTCAGATCTTCCTTCCCAAAGACAAGATTATAACAAAAATGCCATTTACTGTCCCCATGTTTACAGCATTTCTAAAGCTGACAGTTTGTTCTTCAGAACTGATGGGGGGTGAGTGGGATAGGGAAGTTATTTGTTTGTTTTAAAATGAAAACAGGCAGGCTTGGGGAACAGAGAGAATGAAATCTCATAGGTCTCAAGCACTCTCTAAAAAATTTCACAGAAGCGGTTTAATAGCACTAAAGGTTGAATCACATAAGAAACGATGCATCAAATGCATATAATTTTTACTGTTACCTCAAGAGCTCGGTCTACATGTATGTCCTCATGCATAGTCAAAGCCCACAATGCAAATAAGGCTGAGTCAGATTGCAAAAAGGCTGTTTCATTCTCGAACATGAAACATATGTTAACAGCATGCTCTCTTTACAAATTTCAGCAAAAATTCTGAGTACGTTGATTTAGATACCAACATGAATTCTGACAACAAATTTCTTGAAGAAGGTATCTCTGTTTGAATCTTTCCAGCCTGTGCTTTAAGTGGCTGCATCCCAATAAAGAGAAAATGCATAGTCTAAATTCTAAGGCCAAAAGTTTCAAAGTATTTAGTAATTTTAGATGTCCCCTCTGAGATGCTTTGGATATGCCAAAGTTGCAGAAGATGAGAACTCAGCGTTTTCTAAATGTCAAGCTCTCTCCAAATTCAGATATAATAGCTTAGGCACCTAGTTCTATATTTGGGCACATTCAGGTTTAAATACTGACAGTTCCAGCACATAGTAATAATTCATACTCTTTCCCGAGATCCAGATTCCTATAGTCAATGTAGTTAGTCACTTAAATGTAAGCAGCTTGATTTCTTAGGTATTTATTGGCTTCTCTTTCAGTTGCATTTGCTCACCACCTCTGAAAATCATCCTATTTTTATTTAGGAGTCCAAACACAGAATTAAGTGTAGCATGACATTTAACAGTCATAACAAGTGCTACTGGCCAGAGGTCTCAAAACTTTGCTATGGCAATGAAGTACCACAATCCTTTCATAGATGGGAAAACTTAAGTGAGAAAGACATCTTATTCCAGTGGAGATGGTCTAAAAAAAGAGTACTGCTTTAAATGGGAAACATACAAAGACTGCTGTATTACAAGCTTCTACAAAGGCAACACATTGAAGACCCTTCAATAGCCAAACATGTCACTGAAGTTAGGCAAGAAACTAGCCAGATACTTAACAGATGCAAGGCTTGCTTAGAAGACTAAAGCAAGCTAAAATTTCATAGCAAGAGATTTGATCATTATCACCTAAAAGCAAAATAGCAAGCATTAAGCAATTAACCTTCTGACAAATAGTCCTAACACGGAATTTCCCCAACAGCAATCTTGTGGACCAAGAGGTGGTGCACCCCTTAAGCGGCTCATTTGGGAAATTTAATCCTTTGACAGCACTGGCAGCACTGGTGGGTAACACCAATCCTCTAAGTGGCTGAATTAACGTTAGCAAGCCCTATGCACCACTGAGGACTCTGATTTAAGAATCTAATGATAAAATATGGCACTGGGAATTCCCCCGAAGTGGGTATCTTCCACCTTCAAACATGAAGCCCTGAGGTAGTCATGATTCAGAGAACAATTTTCCATTGCTTCATATAAAATAGCAGTCAAAGCAATATCTGTTTCAGATCTCAGTCAAAGCTATGCTGAAACAGCTAAATACCAGTTCATTTAGGTAGATTGCTGATTTGCTTTCTGCTTTCTACACTTCCAGTTGAATGTGAACATGTACTTGTGCCAATTTCTCTCCTGTTTCATCTTCATAAAGGCAGTGCTGGGCATCACACCACAGCAGTTGTATCTTTCTTCTTTTCAAACTCTAGGCCAAGGTTCTGTTTGTGAATGTTGCTAAAAATGCTTTTGACAAGAAGTATAAATTGCAATATTAAATGAACGGGAGCCTGCCATCCTGATGAAAATTTACAAACCGCAAAAGTAACTAACAGAACTTGGCCAGAGAGTCAAGACTTACAAACATGGCTTCAATAACAGCTCCATTATAAGTTGTTTTGGTTAGGGTCTTTAGAAAAGAAAATGGTTAATTTGAAAGCGGCATATTTTACGTAGTTGTCAACAGTTCTCTGCTGCTTTTTGTTCTGTTGCTTTTATATTATAAAGAATGAGTAATCAGGGAAAAGCTGCACTTTCAGGGCAAAAGAGAATGCCAAGTGCCTGTGGACTACATAGGATGGGGAAATACTCTTTTACTCATAACTCTGTGCAGTGAGAGATTAACGGGTGGGTTTTGTTTCTGCTAACCTTATTTCCTGCAGCATCACCATGCCAGTGCAGGGATCCCTCCATCTTCATGGGCTCTACATGGCACAAAACAGTAAATTACTCCTGTCGGTAGTGGGGCCATCTCCCCACACAAAACAACAAATTCAGTTGTTAATTGGACTATTTAAATCTAGACTAGCTCTAGGGACCTTGGCAGACTTACTAAAGATTTATGTTAACAAATGTGAATACGGGATCTCTTGCTCTACACCGGTAAACAATTTATTAGAGAGAATGTAACAAACCAGACATAATGCCTTAATTGCATTTTTTCCACACAGGTCTCCACCCTTCACAATAAATCTAGCCCTGACATCTAACTGAATATTTCTGCCCAGGAACCCAGGTAGGTAGGTTGGTTGCTCTTTGGCTGGCAACACCACTGCCGTGTTTAAAGGTCTTTATAAATTAACGTCAATGCTTCACGTAATTGTTTTTTCAACCTGGTCAGGTTTCTGTGCACTCTAATTGTTCTATAGCAATGTGGTAAACACTTCCTGCAGACAATTTGTTAGGAAGTTTGGATTTTATATAACCCAGGAAATGAAGTCACCAGACCTGTGGGCTGCCTGTAATGATTCAGTCCCCTGGTTCCTGCAACAAGCAGGCACTTCAGACACAAAAATCCAGAGGCAATGATCAACTAGTGGAAAGAAAAAGCACGCATAACAGTTTCTCCATTCACTGTATTCGTATTCAGAAATTCAGAAAGTTGCAAAGAACTTCCACAGACTTCCAGCCATTTATTTTTATCCTTGGTGTCAAAATTATAAATAAATTCTGATCCCTCTCCTCCTCTTCATTGCATTGGGGAACAGAACGGGACACGACGCGTAGGAGGGGATTGAAGTTTCTGTCCGTGTCTTTTCACTAAAGCAGCACCGCTTTTTTTCTTTACTTCATATTTCTATTGGTTACAAAATACACGTGTCCGTTTCTATTAACTTCCCTGCTTTTGCATCATCAATCACTTCATCAATGCTCTGGAAAAATGCTATATAGCTACAGCTAGCGCAGCATTCCCTGAAATGGCCTAAGGGCTCTGAAAAGTTCAAAATTAACTTGGATTTGACTATCTTTGGAGCTTTCTGCAGGTTTTATTTGTTTCAGAAAGCCTTTGAGGAAATTCAGGGAAGTGTAGATGCTTTCTGACTTCGAACGTTATCTGCATTTTGCCTGAATAACTGTTTCTTGGGAAAAGGAATAAGATCAAATGAAAGTGCACTGATATTTCTGGAACTTGAAGAAAGAGGTGGACTGCTGGGATCCTCCAAATGAGTGCTTTCTTAGTGCACACCAAAATAATTTCCACATGATTTGCCAAGCACTGCCACATTTTGAACCTCAGTTATGGCACCGTCCCTATACAGGTGCTCAGAATTAGATTCATGCTTTTGTGCCTATTCCATGCCTTCTACTTCATCTAACATTAAAATTATCTGGTTTTAAGTTTGTTTTATATAGCAGAAATGTTAGTTCTTGATGTAATCCTCTTTCTTGAAAGATTTTTTTGCCTGTCTTTATGAAATGTAAAAAGTTGTCTCCCTCGCTGTGAGTCGACCTCCTGAGCCATGCTATTCTGCGGCCATGGAAGCTCTTGTCTAGCCTTCCCCACCATGCAGCTGTGGTGTGTGACCTCAACAGAGTCTTCCCCAAAGTCCTCTAACTACGTAAGAGGAACCAAAATATTAGTAAGCAGAACAACGTTTCCTCCCAATGGTCACAACAAATGCCATTGCAAAGAAGGAGGAAAAGGAGAGACAAAAGATAAAATGTAAAAAGACTAAAGGAATGTCACATTGCAGACAAAGGAATAATCCTTGGCTGCCTAATATCCTGGAAAATATTCCCCATTTAATAAAAATAAAAGTTTCATTCAGGAAATCTGTTCAATCCATATATGTTCAAGGGGTAAGATCAAACCACAACATCATCTGCTTCTGAATCAACTGGCTTTGGGGACAGTTACTGGAACCTGAGGACTTCCACATGTCTCAGCTTTCTAAAAAGGGAGGAGTGATTGCTCTGCAAACCGCTGTCAGTTCTTCTTTAGCAAAGCCATTTAAACACTATATGACCTTCATTGTTGATGCGGGTGGGCATACGTAGGTATCTTCTCCCTTATCCATCCGATACATAGGCAGAGGGTTGAATTGGTACGGCTCCTACCATCTTATCACTGTAGTAATTCCCTTCTCCCAGAATTATACCACAACTGCAAACCTGGGTCTGCTGCTGGCATGCACAGTTTACCAGTGTGCTACATTATCCTCACGCTGCTGCAAACACTATCAGGGCTTAGCACAAGCCAGTATTTGCCTGTGAACTCTGACTGACTCCGAATTCAGCAAAAAGTAGTCTGTCCCATATCTGGCAGGTTTCTTTTCTGGCAGGGACACACAGAAAAATCTGAACTGGAGAGGAGAAGGAGGAGAAATCTGAATGATCACACTGGGGCTAAGCAACCGGAGCTGTAGCAAGCAGATGAGAAGAGATAAGGGAAGGTCCGAGTCACCCTTAGTGCACCTGAATCCTGACTGGTCAGATCAGCCCTTATGCTTTCATTTCAACATCGCATATGAAGGGAATGAGTAGAAGACAAGTACTTTTTTGAGTTTCTTGAGAAATACCAGTGAAAGCAAAAAGCAGAACAAACAGGTGGGCCTAGCATGTTTCTATCTCCTAGCATGGAGATAGAAAACAGGTAGTGAAAGGTACAGCACCAACAGTCTCAGGGGAATAAGGAAAACAAGAGAATTTTGGCTCCCCCCATTACAGAACATAATCGTCTACCATTAGATGCCATTTAGATGTGCTTACCGTACTTTGATTAAATGCACATAGCCTCTTTCCTTTTATTGTCTTTGATATTTCAAAGCTATTAGCTATACTGCAGAATTTATTTTGTTCAATTTTGCTTTCACTTCTCTTCAGAGGTCACTTAATCCTGAAGTCAATGATAAAATTCATCTTCAAAAGAGGAGGGGAAATAAAACTAGAATTAAAAAAAAAAAACAACATTCTGGAGAGCATCCTGCTGACAGCCTGTCCCACTGAATTTGATAGGAATACCCCTGGAAATTAAACAAGCCTGGTTTATCCTTCCATTACCCTCAATGCTGACATGTATTAATTCCCAAGCATAACAACAGTTCTGTTGCATGTTTTCACATATTATACATGCACTCACACCGCTAAGTTCTTCACAGTTGGAAAATAGATTCAGAGCTTCAAATGGGTAAGAGAGGCAACAGTCATAAGTAAATCCCAAGGGAGAAATAAAAGTACTTAATAGCAGGCTATTATTAAACTCTATTTGATATATTAAAAAATCACAAGGAAGCCTGTCAAAAAAATTACCATGATCAAATAAATTACAAGGCAAAGCTGCCAGTCATGTCTTGCGAACTGGTATGGCAGAGACACGATGGGAAATAAAATACCTGGAGCCCAGCACAAAATCAGACCTGCACTGCCAAATGCATGCCTGTCCTTCTTGTGGCCACCCTGCCTCTATCCAGCCTGCACCGGCTGCCACCCTGCCACCTCGTCCTGCACGCCCAGCCGGCCATGCAGCAGCTGAGGGTGCTGCACAGGCTCAGCGTTGGGGCTGGGAGCCCCACTCCCACTTTATTCCACCTCCTCCCCAGCAAAACTATTCTTCTCCTCAGCTCCTCGTTATCTCCTGCCTACGCACCCGCTGTATTCACATGTACTTTGCCACTTTGCAAAGTGCTCTTGGGATTACTTAGGTACTGCACCAGCCCAAAGCTGTTCCGCTTTACAGCACCGCAATCCTGGCTTTATAAAACTCAACCTCACGCAGAGGAGAACTGCCAGAAAGATTAACTTCAAAATGTTCCCTTTAAAGTGCACCGTGTCAAAACTCTGCACAGTACATCGCAACCAGTGCTTCTTCAATGAAGAAGCCATTCCTCCTTCACGAGGTCTGCCCAGTGGAGCACCAAAGGGGCAGGCAGAGGGGAACCAAGGCTGGACATGCAGCCTCTCCTCTCTCCTTTGTGCCCAGTCGTGACAGTACCGCCCAGGTGCGGCTGTATAACCCAAGTTTCTCTTTCCACAGTCCTCCATATGTGCATTTCCCAGGGATAAGTGACTACGAGTAACAGTATTACAGCCTAATGGCGTAACAGTACAGCAAGGCAAAGTTTGGAGGAAGAAATACTTCTCCAGGTCAGCTGACAAAGCTGGAGGAAAAAGAAAAGCGTCTGGGCACCAAGGCCTTTTTCAGATTTTAGGAAGTTAAAGGCTGAACCAGGGGAATTTGAGAGTTAAGATAGATTTTTTTTTTAGCTTCAGCTTGTAATATCACTGTAATTCAGGTAATTTTTCCCCCCTTCATTCCATTTACCAGACTTTTTGTTTGCTTGATTGTTTCCCAGGCTGCAAGTGGCCAGCTGAGCATCTGAAACCCTCCCCTCACAAATCCTAGTCAAGAAAAAGCAGCCAGAAGCCTGGGTGGCACCAGGGCACATGTGTGCTTCCACACCTTGGTGTCCCCGTGCACTTCTTAACTTAACTCCACTTAAATAAAAGTTTAGAGAGCAAAAACATTGCTCTGCTTACATTTCCAGATGCTTCTTGCTGTCCCCCGAAAAAACACTGCTTCAATTTAAGGGACAGCAAGAGCTTCTGTTTGGTTGCTTTTTTTTTTTCCTCGAACGGTTTGAAAACTTGATAACCTCTAACCTAGCTGTCAAATCTAGTGCACTTAAGCGAGAAAACCCACTGACGTCAACAGAACTATTCAAATGAATAGTTACAGCTTGATTTGGCCTTAAGGCTTTAGATGTGTTTAAACCATTTAGATCAATTCTAGGCCTCAGATTGCTGTTGCAGTTTCAACCATTTAAAATAAGAAGCAGCCCAGAGGAGGCCACAGAGGGAGCACGGGGGAGACAGCAGAGCTGCCACCACTTCATTCACCATGGAATGCAGTTTGTGGCAGTCCAGGTGCACTGACAGCAGCTAAGGCTTTCTGTACGTGCCCCGAAAAGCCCTTCTCCCAAGGCAAAAAGTCAGAAAAACCAAACCCTACCCCACGTCTTCAGTCCACGGTCGTTTTGCAAACACCCCTAACCGTTTATTTCAAAGCAAACAGAAAGCGTTTGGTGACCGAGCACGAATCCAAATGCTCTCAGAAGTGCCAGCTCTACACAGGCTGCTGGGAGAAACCCCATGGCAGTAAGAAGTTGTGCTAGCAGGACTGCAAGGCAGGGAGGCCCTCGCTGCTGCGGATGCAGTAACTTTCCACTGTGACAACAGCTTCTGTAGAAACCAGCCATCTTCCCCCAAGGAAACCCAACAGATTTAAAATAATAATCATCACAATAAAATAAGACACCCCTGCCCCTGATAACTGGTGACCTAATCTTTGGGGGAAAGATTGCGTAATGCATCCAGCATGTGAATCACAATCCTGCACAAATTGGGTGTTCAATTTCAGCAGTCCCACTGGCATTGATATACTTAAGCAATTGATCAAATCCAGGCCAAACTGTTAGATGACGTTCAACTCCTAACTTGCACTATATAAAAAGGAACATTTGCACCTTGGGCTTTAGCAGTGGAGGTTTGAACACAAATCTGTTTTGAAGAGCACGTTTTGTTATCCTCACTTCCTTCATTCGTATTGAGCTGTCACTGACATTTATTCTTGCTCGTTGCTCACAATTCTCAGGACAACTACTGTAATCCTTTAAACAACTAGCTCACTGCCAATGGGTTTTATGCAATATTACACAGAGAACCTGTCAGACTACTCATCCTTGCAGGTCCCTCCCAATAAAAGAGTCCAGGACCCTAAAAGAAGAGAGTGTGCTTCGCGGTAGAAAGGCTGTTTTGCCCCAGGGTTCTTCCTCTGTCCATCTCTCTTTGCCTCCACATTCAGCTACAGCAACTGTAGCACACAGAGATTCACTAGTCACTACACAATTTGGCTGTCACCTGATACTTCAAGACAAAAAGGTAAAGCAGGATCAAAGAGTTACTGACATGTATATGGCATATGCCCACCTGCAAGGAATATATGTATTTTTAAAAAGTAAACAAAAACCCCACACCACAACCCTAGCTCACTCTGCAGTCAGCACAAATACCGTATTTGGGAAAGTGCAGCTACATCCCTACCATTCACCTCAACAAGCCTCACTCCTGCAATGCTCCTCTATATGCCTCAAGCTATGCCCACAGTTATCTCCAGCTCTCTGTCTCAGCCCTGACCTCGTATGCTGGCCCTCTATGTCCTTTCCCATCCCCTACACATCCTCCCACACACACTCTCTCCCATGTCTCTAACCTGTCTCTGGCCCACTGACCAGACATGAGGCAGTACATGTCATGACAGATTCAGAGCTAAATGGACAACAACCTCCTCATTCCCAAAGACACTTCTGGCCAGCTCTGCCTGGCTGGCAGGGAAGTCCCAGCAGAAGTAAGGGCTGAGACCTCCCTGCGTCCCCCACAGCTGGGTATTACAGGGTCACGACCTGCTGCCAAGTCCTGCAGAGCCTTCAGGAAGATCTTGCTGCCAAATTGCTTGAATGCAGCTCCTGGACTGAAAAGCAATCAGGGGGCTTACACAATGAGAGACAATGTGACTCTGAAAGCCTTTTTTCCTTAGGAACCCTCCTTGAAATTACAGGGAGATTGTAAATTATCCCCAAACCAAGCACTGCAAAGCCCAGAAATTCTCAGCTAATACACTGTACATTGAGGTACAATTACATTAATGTATTTGACAAACATCCAGTAATAAAAGTGCAACTATAGCATCCAGAGTGCCCAAAGTAGGCCCTGAAGGTATGCTAGGCAATAATTCCAGGATGATGATGTGGACATCCTTGTATCAATACAGGCCAGGTGACAGAGGGGATTACTGTGACTACCTCAAAGAAAGTACAACAGCATTGCTTCAGTGTAATCTCTGCCTGGACCTATCTATCATCACAGAAGCTGGGCAATGAAGCTCTATTAAAATATGGTCCCACTGAAAGGCATTCTTCTACTCACTTCCTCTTGTTTATTATTCTTTCAAATATCTGATAAGATACTTTTCAACTGTGGCTATTCACTTTCTGTTTGCGTAGGTCTTGGGTTCATCACAAGCTACAAGGTCAGCATTAATCTAAACAATGGTTGGTTGTGGGCGATTTTGCCAAGTGGAAAACACTCTAAAGGCTAGATTGTTATCATCAATAGGGCAATGAGCAGGCGGGAGAAACAAGCCGTACATACACACGTACGGATGAAGCAGATACTCAGATGCCCAGTCATGGGTGTAGCACATGCGCTAGAAGCCACAGCTCCTGCCCAGGGATCATTAAGAAGGAAAAGCAGGGAGAGGAGAAGGAGGAGCCTCCCTTCTGCCCCAACATGTCAGCGCGGCCAGCCGGCCGGGCACGTGTGAGGAGGATGGAGGACCCATCCAAAAGGTGCAGGAAGCTATCTGCCTTCTACCTGCAGAGCAGATGTAAGGCAATGAAATAGCTTGCAAAGCATGCCTTTCCCAGCTGTGCCCTACGCTGTCATCCAGCAAAATCTTTTGTGGGCAATGTACTGACAAAGTGCCCTGAAGAAAATTCAAAAACAAAACCAAAATTCAGTAAAACAAGCAAAATAATAAGTCTGCATGAAACCTTGAAAAGTAATTTTTCTGAGGACTGTTGATTGATAGAAGATACAAAAGAGTAAAGCTCCATTGGTTTGTAATACCAAAATATTACAACTGTATTTACAGTTTGTCATTCGTAGAGCCAAAACCTTCCAAAATATACTCGCTAAACCTGGAAAGCATGCAGCTGATCTCTCGTCTTTTACATTCCCTTCTTCAAAACAGACCCCTTCCTGCAATCTCACCAGCAGTGACTCACACCAACCTAATGAAAAAAATTAAAATCCCAACAGTTAAAAAAAAAGAAGACAACTACTAATCAAGCCTTGCTTATGCAAGCAATTTCATAATCCTGTTTTACACAAATCTGTTTTTCTGTAGGTAATCTGTCCATGAGATACACTGTGTTTCTCCTTGCCTACATGTGTGTTTCTCAGGTTGGGACTAAGCATGATGAAGACTGTAGCACTAATACCCATCTGTTACCATTAATGGAACGAACTGCAAGTGATATTCGTTCTCCAGGTTTTGTTTGACCTCCAGATTGGCTGATCAACCTTTCCGGAGTCTAAAGCTCTTTGCAAAGGGAAGGTAGATACGAGCACTTGCAGTACAGGCAGCCCAGCCAAAGAATGTTAACCCTGACTCAGGAAAACAGCAGCTCAAGAGGATAAATCTCTATGGCAATGTAATTGTTGGTCTCTCTAAGAAGAATGGTAGCTAGCACTTTTCTGTGATTGTTATTTTGCGATGAGAGCCAGAAATCAACTAAATAATTTCTTTCTTCTGCTCAATATTCATGGTTTGCAGGAGCTGCTACCTTAAGAGAGATCTGATCTGGAGGCCTTCAAGGGAACCATTCCTAATGCTCTCATTAAATACCTCTGAGATATCCTGTTCTCTATATTACTTTTATAAACACCTGAAGTAAAAATATTTACATTATGAGTTAATTATTCACTCTGATTGTGCAGTAACCTTGGGCTGAAAATCCATATTGTGTTTTTTTAAATCCCATTTGTTCGGTGATTGTTCAACACACAATGGTCTGATGGCCCAGCTGCCAAGAAGCACACCACAAAGCTGAGGAAAAGTGCAGGCACCCAAAACTGACTCTCTGGCCATTGTCATGCTACTGCCCAGCTAGCAAGGCCAGTTATCTAGTCCCTCTCAGTCAGAGCAGCCACCAACAGCTCCAAAAGGTCAAAAGATCTGCCAGGGATGGCAGGGCTGAGGGGAAGTCATCGTGACTTCAGCCATCATGAGGGGTGGCAGTATAGCAGCTGCTGATCTAAAGATTTACAACCATGGAAGATTTTTACATGTTGAGGTAAGCCTCCAAAGCAGCCAAGGATGAGGACTCAGCTCTCGCAACATCAAAGCTGCTGTATTTGGGGCAATTACTTTGAAATGGTGAAATTTGAAGGGAAAAAGGTGAGGGGCTAATTCAGTCTGTATTACAAGTAGTTTGCTACTCTTCACTTCTGCAGCTATACACATCTTCACATACTTCTAGCACACTCACTAAAGCAAATTTTCTACAAGGATATTTAATCCTGTTCATCAAGAACAAGGTCAATGAGGGAAGCAAGATTAGATATTTCAAAAGACGTGATAGTTCCCTTCTGTTGCCATAACAAAGAAAGGTACTTTAAATCAACACTGCTAAGCTGAATTCAGATTTAAGCAGCCCTCCCTGCAGAAGAATCATCTCCCCCCGCAATGCCTCTCTCTTGTTACATGATGGGCTGCTGCAGTCAGGGTTATATGACAACTATACATGGCCTTCCCTTAGCAACCAGCTTAACTTTATTGATCCAGTAGTTGATAATTACGGCAACAAGCTCAATTCTTACTGCTTATAAACTTTCTAAAAGGTCATCAAGAAAGCAGAAATAAAAGTTGTTTTTCTTGACTATTTTTGTGGGATGCAGAACCCATGAAGCTATTGGGAGAAAAACAACAAAAATGCAACAGGAAGGGAAGACAAAACCCCAAAAATCCCAAACTAACAAAGGGAGTACGTGCCCATGGCTGTGGCAGGGATACCTGTATTCTCTTCTCAGCTCTGCCATAAGCTTCCTCAGTGACCCTGGATGGGAACTGGGTCTCCCACTATCATTTATGCTTTGGAAAGTCTCCCTCTCCAGCTCTGTGGACCTTACCTTAAAATTTTTATTTTAGAGGCTGTTTTGTTGGGTTTTTTTAATCCCAGGAAGAGGTCATGGATAAATTATTAAAAAAGAGTTAAGAAACAAAAGTGTGGTTAATGTTTTTAAAAAGTATGGGATTTTCAGGCAGGTGTTTGTAGGATTTCGTCATCACCTGGCAGAGAAACCTCTCCCCGAGCTGTGTAACTGTGAAGATACCCAGTCTGCAGTACCCCAAAAAGCAATAATCTGAGCTATTGCATAGCTCTGACCTGAAGCCCAACACAAAATATATCAGAGAACTACAAGATCACACATAATATTCCTGTTCCAATCACTCAAAGCTGATATTCCTTTGACAGCACTGACGAACTATACCCTGATTCCACCTGCACACAGTCTTTCTTAACCCCACAAGAAACACAGCAGCAAGCTTGTAAAGTAAGCAAAGAGCAGACTATATGGTGGCCAATTTCTTGTTCAGAGGTTTGTCTGGGAAGAATTCCAACTCATGTGATGTGTGAGACCCCATCTTATCGTTAAAAGGAAATATCACTTAGCAATATTTTAAATTTCAAGACAAGGAATAGCTAACTAAATATCAACATTTTAAAATAAAAGAACAGCATTTCCTCTGCTTCACCTGAGTTACTCATAGGTAGCTCATATCACTTGTGCTTTCATATAGAGTTCTCAGAAAATGATTTGATACTATTTTAGAAATTAAAATAATGGCTAGTTTTACACCAGCATTTGAATTAGATCTGTGTGAGCAAACTACTGCATTTCCTGAACAGCACGAATATTATCCTTATGAATGAATCAACTATTTCCAAATATGGATTGGAAAATATTCAGCTACCAGATATTTGGAATTGCAAGCACCAAAACAGGCTCAGAAGTCTGGTACAGATGTCTAGGACTCAAGAAAGCATTCCATCCAATCAGTCGCTGGATTTAGAGTCAGTCATCTCTCTGAGTCACCCATTTCATTGCTATTCTTCACTTATTTTGGGTGCGGACTGAAAGCAGTTGCTCTTAGTTCCTGAAAGCTCTGTGTTGTGAAATTCCCACAGCCCAAAGCAAAAGAAACAGAAAAATAAAGATCACAGTTTCCTTCTGCAATGAGCCCGCTCCCTTTATGCAGCAGCTTCTTTTCCACCTCCCCTATTGCTGCTGATGTGCACAGCAAATGCCTGCTGCCAACCAGTATTGCCCATGTTCTAAGCTTTCCAAGTTCCTACTTCCCTTCTCTACTCAGCAAGATTTATTTATTGCAGGGTTTTGTACTGGTGCCTGTGACCGTAGTCTTTGAGGCCTTGCATCTGTTAACCATGTTCTCTCATTAAGGTTCCCACAACAAACAAAAGCCTCTAAAGTCTCCTTTCTTCCTGCTCTTTTCATAATGATGCCCTTCATTCTCTGTCCATCATAGCTCATACTTTATCCATCTTATTTCCATTATAAGTTCAAAATCTCAGCATTCCAAAACAGCATCCAAACAAAAGACTCTCCAGATATGAATGCCATCTCAAATCAATTACCAGGGTATTCATCCTTCACAATAATATCTCTATTATAGTCTCTTCCTATTGAATTCAAAGATTACACTGCTGACATGCTTTCAGGGTTTATGGTGGTGGTGGTGGGGAGAGAAAAAACACCACTCTCACAGCTAGTCAAGAGAATCGTGTTTTTCAAGTGCCTTAAAACTTAAATCCTAAGCAAGAGGAACAAGGAGCATCTTTTTTGTTACATGTGTACACTGTACATAACACAGAAGTGCCTGACACACCCGCAAGGTGCTGCCAGAATGCAGTCATCATCAGACAAAATCAAATTCAGTGTTAGGAGGATGACATTTCCATTGGAGAAAATAAGAACTGCACCTGCATTTAGCCCTCTCTGAATCACATTACTCCAAAACAAATGGAGACCACAGAGAACACTTGCCTCTTAAGAAAAGCAGCAGGTCCAACAAACCATCAGCAACCGAGCATTAGTTATCATAATTAGCAATTTTAAGATTCAGAGTTTTTTTAATTAAGGGTTGGATAGTTTGGGTTTATAGCAAACTAACCAGAAGATTCAATAAAAGAGTCTAATAACTGTTTGTGCCAGGAATCTCCATTTAAGTATCCTGTAACACTTTGATTATGCTTGAAAATTTGCTATACAAAATAAATGTTTAAAGAGGTCGAGTGCAAGCATGAAAACATTTTTGTATTATATTTAAAATAACCGATCCCCTGATATAACATGCTGAACGTGAGCAAGATTGTGCAATAACTCATCAATACAGGTAACACTGCACTGACAACTAAACTCAGCTTGCCCTTTTCTAAATGCCTTCAAATATGTTTAACACATTCCAGACTGTACAGTCATGCATGTCAGCTAGGACTGGGTACACTAAAACCATAAAGAAATATCTGCAGCCTCCAAAAACCACAGCATGCTTCATGATTCATTCTCCCATATCAAACCTCCTTCATTTCTTGCCTCTTTCTACTGTTTGCATCTTAAGGTAAAGCCCTTCACAGCCAGGATTCTCCCTTTACTTGTTTTGCGCTCCTACTTCTAATAAAGCCCTTTTGCACTACGTCAACATCCACAACACAAAACCAAATAATAGAAAGTGCAGATTATAGTCATGTTTATCAGACCTCCGAGTCCAACATCCATTAACCACAGTCTTCTACGACACTGTCAATATCTCTTTGCAGGCAGCCAAAATGATATCACAGAGATGCTGCAAAGACCACGTCATGAATCACTTTACTAGTTCACACAGCTGATGTGTTTGGGAACACAGAAGTCAAGTGAAAACTCCAGCACTGAACCAGCTGACACGTGGCTCATGAAGCTAGTCTGTGCTAGAAAGGCCTCATGGTTAGCACCCAGTAGTTAAGCATTTATTTATTCTGGTTTTCAGTTTGTGCTCTGGATAAAAAAAGCAAGCCTTGAGGAAAGGATTATGGAGAGTTTTCTGGACAGGACTTTACATGTCCCTCCCTAGCAGAGGAGCACACACAGCTCATATTGAGGGTGGGTGCCTTGTTCCAAAATGAGCTAGCAAAAATACACTTACTTGTTTACAGACTGTGTTATTGTCATTACATGGAAAAAAAATGCTAAAGCAGCATGAAGTATCCAAAATCTCCTTCTGAAATTCCACCTTTCAGGTGAACTCAGAAGCAGCTTTAAGTTGGCCATATGGTTATGTCCTATTCATTTCAAGTATTCAAACTGCAGACATGCTCTGGACTCGAAGAAAAATTATTAGTTAACCCAGCCCTCCTCCCTACCCCATAGTTTAGCACATAATTTTAATATATTAACTGTACTTTTATACTTTAATGTGCTCTTTAATTCACATTTCCCGTACCAGCCAATATGCAAGTTAGATTTTCATTCTTGCCGAATTATAAGTTATTAAAGGATTTTACTCAAAAATTCCAAAAGAAAAACCACCTTTCTATGAGAAAGTCAGAAGTAATATTTTTCATTCAAAAAGAAAGTTGTAAAAAGTGACAGCCCATGGGCTATGATATAAGTTGTTATAAAAATTTTTATATGGTATTGTGAATGCTTTTTTTATGTTATGATGGGTGCTATCATCTACTACAAGTACTATATTGTACGCTTACCAGAAACTCTTCAGAAATTAAGCCAGAACTTGATCTAATTCCTGCTGAAGTAAATGCAGATTATTTCTGAAGATAAGACAGCTTTCTACACACTTGAAAAGAATTTACCATATTCCCAATGGGCATGCTAAGCAGTAATAAGCTTAAATTATAGCAAGAAAGATTTGGTCTCAATATTAGGAAAAACTCCAAAGCTGAGGCTAGTGAAACACCAGAGTAGATTGCCTGCAGAGGTCATCGGATATTTGTCACAGGAGGTACTGAAGACAAACCTCCATCAGGATTCATTGTTCTTGGTGATCTCCTGCCTTCAAAGAGATGGAGCTGATGGCCTCCAGCAGCTCCTACCCAATCTTTCTATGAACCTGTGACCCAAGAAGCAGTTTTACAAATAGAATTAATGCAGTGTATTTCCTACAGATTTTTGTCCTACAACTCCTAATGCTTCCCTGCTCAGTCAACTCTCTCCTGTACGCCAAGTGGCTTTCCTCCTCCACGTTTCCCCCACCACTTCATGCTGGGCTAGCCAAGTGACAGCGCATGCTTTGACCAGTCTGGAGCTACCTGTGTGCACTGCCACTGACCAGATGACTACCACCTCTGGGAAGACAGAAAGTGCGGTATCATAACCTCCTTTGCAATGGAGGCGTTCTTTTGACTCTCTTTTCTATACCTAGCCATCAGGTTTTTCTCTTTTTTTTCAGGAAATTATCATCTCTATTCCTGCTGGCCATCCAACAATATATGTGGAAAACGGGCGTCGTGTTTTAACCCCAGCCGGCAA
>VYZW01032206.1:8779-19395 GCA_013401315.1 Balaeniceps rex
GGGAGGGGAGGGAAGCGAAGGGAACTAGGATTCCTTGAATAAAGAGGGGAAAAAAATCCTACACAATTTTGCCAGCCACTGAACACTATAGGAATATTCCCAGATTTTTAAAGCAAAAATAGCTGTTTACAGAACACCTCTTTTCTGCATAAATGCTGCTCACATGCATCAGTCAGGATCCTACACCAGTTTGGGTTCAGAAAAGTTCATTGTGCGGTCACTTCTACTGAGAGATTTGACATGATAAGTCTCTTATGACTTACATTTATTTTATGGATTCAGCAGCACAATGGCATCCCGCAGTGGCTCATCCCAAATTAAACTGCCGCAGGACAGCCACAGCCAAAGGGCTTGGTGATCTGGGAGGGAAGGGATGCTGCTGGGCTTCCCCAGCTAAGGGACTGGGGTTTGGCTATTTAATATAGAAAATTCTGAAGCTAATCGTGAGTTTATAGCATTGCTGGCAGCTGGCTGGTGTCTGATGTGAACCGGCCTTCTCTCAGATATCACTGGTGCCTAAGATGTTCAGGAATGTCTACATCCCTAAGCATAACTAGGCAGATATATTAAGAAATTAGGCTGCCAGGAATTTGTGTCGTTCCGAGTCTTGCCCAAGCTGAAGTCATTGACAAAAGTATCTGGTAGGAGAAGGAGCGATCATCCAACAAACCGCAGGCAGGGAGATAAGGTTGATTCTGAAAGAGTGGGCAAGAAACTCAAAGCCTGACTTCTCACAGTTCTGGACTCCACCATTTCCACAGGCAGTGTCGGGCTCAATGCCAAAACCATTGAAGTCGATAAAAGATCCCTGTAAGATTCAGCCAGCTATAAAGTGAGCCGCGGAGCTCGAATACGTCTCACTGTGATAGCAAGCTATGGGTGACAGAGACGTGCCAATCTTAATACTTAGCGTATTATTATCATATATATTATTAAGGTCATCCCTTTGTTGGGAAGAAGCACATGTAAAGAGGAAGGAAAAAAAAAGAGGGAGATCTCTTGTCTGGCCTTGCAGGGGAATTTTTCTGTGCAGAGGGGTCATCCTGCCAGCAGAAGGAGCTCCAGTTAAAATCCTGGCACGGCTCATTTGGTACTGATGAAATACATACTCCTCATTAAAGAGTGAAGGAAAAAGGTGAAATAGCCACGTTCAGGAGGAGAGAAAGGTGGGACGAAGCTCCAGGCAGAAGCAGGACAAGTGTCAGAGTGTTGGACCTATGTTCAGAAGAGCACAGATGACCCAGCTGGCACGTCCTTGTCTGCAGGTACCACAACCTTCTGGACTGTGTTTTCCTTTTTCAAACTAGAGACGGTTGGACTAGATGACCTTAGAGGTCTTTTCCAACCGTGATTCTGTGATTCTAGAGAGGCTAAACTTGCTGGTAGTTCGGCAGGCTGCTGTCATTCAAGGTAGGTGACTGGTGGTGTCCTGCACTCGAGCAAGGACCAAGACCCAAGCTCCTGGTTTCCATTGACTTTGGAGATGCCAGGGCTTTGGCAGCCCGGTTGGGGACCAGGACCCAGCCCCACCTTGTGTCCATACCCACACTTCCAGTGGTCAGTCCCTGCCACCAAGTTTCAGCAGCTCAGCTGATGGTTGTAGGGATATTGGGCTCTTTTTGGTGGGAAAAGAAGTTCCCTGAAACATCTCTGCTGGCTTGAACATTTGGTATTAAACAATAGAGGAAAGATTAAAAAAAAAAAAAGAAAAAGAAGGATAAAGCTCGGGGGAAATGTTCCAGTTAATATAAGCTCACAATTATTATTACAGAGAAGTTCTCAGGTTTAAGGAGAGAAAATAAAGGCACAGGACTCCAAGCCAAAAACCAGAATGCCTCCAGCAGGTCTTTACAATTAGCCAACATTTATGCTTGAACAAAACTAAGTAATCGGATATGGGAAATACAAAATATTGTCAAACAAAGAAACAAGAGTGCCCGCAGCGCTGAATTCCATAAGTAAAACACACTCCTGAGTTCAAAGCTGATAAAGACGATCTTCTGCCTCAAGCTGTTTTACAGGCTGCATTTTCCTGCAGAAAGTTACCCACACAAAGAATTAGCTCCCTTATCTGTTGTTTATATGTATTGAGGATAGGGTAAAGGCACTAAAGAGCTTTGATAAGAGATTGTTACTTCTGAGTCGCAGAGACACTGCAAAGATCTCCCTCCAGAAGTAAGACAAGGAGAGTCCACGACTTTTTCTGCAAGTTCATGCTAATTTGTTACTGCAACACTCACGCCTTCTTCAGCTACAAAATGCTCTGAGATGTCTTTACAGAGATTTTTTTTTTGTTAGAACTGTTTAACGTGTTATCAAGATAAATTCAAAAGGCGGGAGGGGTATTCTTCATCATCTTACTGATTTGCAATAGCAGAACCCTCTTCTCCCTTATCAAAACAATGCAAAAGAAAAATGAAAAATGAGATACACATGAAAAGGAGCAACAAATTTTTGTAGTGTTTTGCTGATTTAAATACCTCTCATTAAAAAAAAAAATATATGTATATACATGTATGTTTTATATGCTCATATATGAATATTTTATATATATGCACGTATCAGGAAAAGGGAAAATATCCGCTGGCTCTTTTCTTGTGTAGGAAAAAGAAGCCATTGGAAGAAGCAAGTCTTGCTGCTGTTACCCTCTCTGCAACACTTCTAAGGTTAAAGGAATAAAAATCCATCAATTTGTACAGCCTGACCTTGCAGTGTTGGGTTTTAGCTGAATTCAGATGTGCAGGATTAACCCAGCAAAGTTTACATGACATTGATTTAAAAGCTGCCTTACAGGACCTTCCAGCAAGTTACATTAATCGGAATCTTTAATCGGGCCTTGGGACGAAGAAAAAAGTTGCTTATCAGGCGTGCAACATATGATAAACAGATGTCTCTGGGCATCAGATAAATAGAAACGCAGCATGCGTTGCTAATCACTGCAAGCCCATAGGCTGAGCAGCACCAAGGATGGGGCAGTGAGCGATTCCTTAGCCACGTTTTTGGGAAGATGAAGACAGGACGGAGATGTCTACGTTGGAAACGTGATTTCTCACCTCCCAGTACACACTGGGGAGTCACCCAACGGCACCAGTTTGAGCAATAGACGCCGGGTACCCACCCAGTTGCCATTCAGCAGCAGACTTGAGAAATGTCCACCTACATGGCTGGACCCCCTAAAATAAGGCAGTGGCTGGGATTGCTCAGCAGAGCCCCTGAAGGGTTTTACCTGACAGGCACACAGCAAGCAGGGAGTGTGGCCCCGTAGCCCGGTGGTCACGGCACTAGAGCGGGAAGGGAGGAGGCTCTGCCCCCAGTGTGGCGTTCCTTGATGAATTTTGCGTTGAAGAGTTCTCCAGTGAAACACGTTGGGCCCTTGGAGCAGAAACTTCATTTCAACTCTTGATTTTTAATTTTTTTTTTTACTATAGGCTGCTGTCACCCAATATCTCGTCTCCTCAGTCTGCAGTCAAATTTAAACCCCCATTTTTTTCATTTGCTTTTTGTCTACTCATTTTTACCCTGTATCTTGCTCTAATGCAATTCCTCCATCTTCTTACACCTTTTACACACCAGCCAGGCCACCTCCTTTACCGGGGTGCTTGGGGCCAGACAAGGACCAAGAGACACTGTCCTTGCTCTTGGGTCTCATGTCCATGTCCTCCGTCTCTTGGAAAGTCCCATCTGAGCTCCCACGACCCCAGCTGGAGCACACCCAGCACAAACCAGTATCTCCAGGGAAGTTAGCTGTCAAATCCTAGCAGATCTCCCATGCAAAACACAATTTTTCAACTGCTTATCGCCTTGTTCTGCTGGGGCAGCTCTCGCCAGGGACGGGAAAAGGGCAAACGGCCGCTAGGAAAACCAGTGCCTGCCAAATCCCTGATCATTTCCACAGCGTGGCGGTGCCAGGATTTCATGCAGAAAAGCTAGCCACGGTTTTCAGAGGTGAGGTTGAAGACCCATTTCCTGAGTTATTAGGATTGAAATTCCCCAAAAGAATAATAAGAATATTAAATCAGCCTGGGGTAAGAGTCGCATGTGTGGAAGGACGTCACCCAAGGAGGTAAAATTTCAACCAACTTCTGAATAACCTGACAAAAGGTCTCAGAGCAGGAGTTTTTATCAACGTAATAACAGCACGGCTGCCTCATCCGCCTGGATTATACTCAACCCAACTGGTTTTAGTTTTAAATCTCCATGGATTTCTCCACGGAAACCTCCATTGTCTGTCCACAGACCTCTCTCCAGTACTCCAGGACCTGTATCGCAAGGGTTTACACGTGGGAGCCAACTTGCAGCTCTGAATTTGGCCCATTTCTTTGGCGGATATGGCGGGAGTAGGCTGTGATGTTGTTTGGTCTCTGGAGGCAGCCCAAATGAGAGCAGAACAAAGCTTTGATGCAAATGAAAACCTACCAGTGAGTACAGCTAAATAAAGAAAAAAACGATTATTTGTTATGGAAACCAGTGGAGGAAATCTTGAATTAGTCAGTGCATCTTGACCTCTCTCTGCCCTCTTGAAAAATGTGCATCTTCTTAAAGCGTTCGGACTTTCGACTGCCAAAAAGGAGAAACTGTGTGACATTCCCAGCCACCTGGTGCAAACCCCAAATATTATTTAGCAGGAAAAAAACCATCCCTATTGTACAATACATATTTTTAAAAAAGAGTAAAAAGCATGACTTCTGCAAAGCTAGACAATTTTTGGTGGCGAAGTCCAATCACCGCACAGACAGGAAAAGCTTGAGTTGATATTGTGAATGAACCATGTGGTAATTGTTTCCGTACATCCTCGTTAAGATGAAAAGCTACACAAATAAACAACAACAAAAGCTGCTATGCGCCAATCAGAGGGTTATTCCAAAAAAAAAAAAAAGCTAAAGGGAAAAATCTGGCTCTGAATGTTTCTTCCCATGTTTCCTACCAGGAGTATCCGACTGAACCGCGGCTACGCGAGGTGGCATTGCATGTTTTGCCTTGCTCCTGGGTCACATTTAGGTAGTGACCGTCTGGCACAAGTCTGGCTCGGTATGAGTAAGCGGAAGGTGAGGAAGGACATGGAGGGAACCAGAAGTTACGGGGAAACACGACAATTAACACCGGAGAAACTGCCCTTGAGGGACTCAACAGAGTCATAATATGGAGAAACCTTCTCCGGAGAGGTGGATAACGATGTTGCCACTAGGGTGTTTTACCGGCACGATGACGGGGCTCATCAAAAAGGTCTTTTTGAACTTTTGCAAGGGACAGAACAAGGGTGACCTCCACCCGAGGGCAGGACGAGCACCAGGATCCCTTACCGCAGCATCACAAGAGCCCCAGGGTGCACTCCCCGACACAACCTTGTCCCCAGGATGGGGACCGCTCTAATTCGGAGCTGGAGACGATCCCCAGCTGACATCCGTGGTACCCAGCCTGCTCCGCTGGCTGAGGGCTACACAAAAGAGTTGTGTATTCCCCATAATTGTCCTCCTTATCAGCGTTGGGAGTGCGCAGTAGTCTAAATCACACAGCCATGACACTACACATGGCTGAGCAGGAAGAGCCCACTTGGCCTGGGTTAGATTAGTCTAATCCCACCTCCCTTGTTCTGTCATAATACCCCTCCATCCCTTCACTCCCTATAAAAATATCCAGCTGTTGATTAAAATTAGTGAACTGTTGGCTTTAGGAATAGGGTTGGCAGCTTATTCTATGTATTTCCTCGATATCTCTGGATGGATTCCCCATTTACTCGGCAGCCCGATCCTGTGAGCTGCCGAGCATTCACGGCCGGGCGGTATCAACCCTTTGCTCTCTGAAGGCACGTATAAATCAGGGGCGAACGGCTTCCTCCCGTTCAGCCCCAGCAACCTGCTCTCGGCATTCACGTCTTCCCCCCACGGGTGTCAAGCTGCCTTTAGAAAGAGAAAAACAAACGCTCGCCCGTCAGCTGGTTGCTCTCAATAGTCCCACTCCTTTGAAAAGGTGACTAAAATAAGCTTCTGGCTTATTGCCCCCCGCCTCCAGCCCGTGACAGCCTGTGGGATGCTGGAGCAAGCCACCGCGCTCGGCACGCTGCAGCGATTCAGCTCCTCGGGAGCTGCAAAGCTCTCCTGCACCGGACGTCTTGATAAGCAATCCCAAGCAGGCTGCAGAAAACCAGGGGTTTGAGCAAGCTGCTGTGAAATGCTAAATATTTCCATGGCTGAGCACAGATTTATATCACAGAGCCTTTGCTGCGGCAGTGATAGCTTGTAAAAAAAGAAAAAAAATAGGGGGGGAATAGCCCGTGCAGAAAGAAAACAGATAAAGTCATGAGTGCAGTTGGAGGAATGTTTTGGAGATGAGCGTTCATTTTTTTATTGTTTTTCTTTCTGCAGATACTTTCTGGAAGGCTTGGAGAAATGCTGGGAATCCTCGGCTGGTGCACGCTGCTGCCTGGCTTTAGCGCTGCTGGACCTTTTTTCCGCCAGCAAAGGGTCTGTCTCCACCTCTGTGGAGTCCTGGGACAGTCAGCGGGAGCATCTGGCTGTTCCTAGCAGGACTGTGGGACCTGGGACACCACCACCAGCTGCAGAGCTGAACCCCAAAGTAGCCGCGATCACGCATTTACTAGCCATTTGTGCCTCAACCCCAGTGTGCGGTGGATCAATCAATCTCCGTTACTCCATCCAGTCCTGAACGCGATCACTTGAGCCTAACAAAGGCAAAGCAAACAGACGCTGCCCCCCAGTTACCCTAAAGCAATACATCTCCATTAAACACCACCGTGCTGGTCACCACCGTTAGGACCATCTTCCCTTCACACTTCACCCAACCCAAACGCAGACTGAATTGTTCCAGGAACGTGTTGCTGGATTTTAATATAACTTTTGCATTTGTAGCTCTTTCCATTAAAAAGGTCCTTCCAGCTCTGGTTTGTCAGCAGCAGTGTTTGAAGCATAATTCTTCTCACCAGGCATAGCTGGATCCTCACCTACAGAGCCAGAGCTCCAGCAAGGAGGACCAAGAAGCATTTCACAGGTCAGAGTGTTGTTGCATTTTCCTCTCACGTAGCCATTAAATCTTTATTAAATTTTTAGGAAGGGAGCACAAATTCTGCCATGGTCTACGCAGGAATGAAATTGGTCTTCAAGAGAAGTTTTTGATTATTTCTTTGGGCATCTTGATCACTGTAACGTGTTAAAAGCATAGCTCAGAGTGGATTTGTATACATGCGTCAGTCTACCGGGGCACCATGGAGAAAGTCAGAGCAGGAATAATTGCAAAAATATTTTCCTGGAGATGTTCTTCCCCAACTTTCCACTTTTTTCATTCACTTTTAGGTGCCTGAGGCATGCAGAAGAGCTGTGAAGGATGGGTCAGTGATGGAGCTGGATTCAACCCGCCTGGAGGTACTTGTGTGGGTTGGTGCACCCCTTAGGTTCTCCGAGCCTCTGTTTCCCCAAGAGTAGCTCTGACCTCATGGCGTTATTGCCAGGACAAATCCACGGCAGAAGTAATTGCTCAGTCTGGTAGGGAGGTGTAGGAGACCAGAGGCTATACTCCTTTGCCAACAGAAAATAGGCATCGTATTTTAATCATGAAAGAGAGAAGGTGTGAGGAAGATGAGAACGGGTTTGAAAAGGAAGGGAAGTCGCACAAATTAGATGTCACAGAGGAGAAACAGCAAAAAAGAGACATGAGATGGTCAAGCAATCTTCTGAGTGAGCACGAGGATGCGAGATCTCCCAGGATAGCGACAGTGAAGACACGAGCTAAGGGGAGTCAAGAGGAAAGACCCAGCGGTGCAGATGGATGGGGACGGGCACATATTGGAGAAATGAGTCCAGGAGAAATGGAGCCTTTCAGACAAGTCTGGGTGAAGAAGCCTAAAAAGGAGATTTCGTCTGGATGCTGCCAGCCACATCCCCGCTGTGCATGACTGCAGCAGCTCCCTCCTCGCAGAGGGGAGCACAAAACGTCAAAGCATTTCGGGTTTTGTCAGGATTCCAGCGTTCTGCTCATTGGCTGCTTATTATTTTAGACCTCAAGCAATCTGGTTTTGGTACGTCATTAGCTTATCAGCTAAGCCTCTATTTATCTGCATTCACCAAGATCTGAAGTTGTGATGTTTATTCCCACCACTCTGTGGGCGGAGGGAGATCCGCTGTGAAGATTTTTCCAGTAATTTCCTTTTTGTTCCTTTTTAACAAAAGCATCTGATGCAGCTGCACAACTGTCAGCTGGCCTCTGGGAAGGAGAGGAGGGACCGCCGATAGCCCGAGTCCCAGCATGAATCACATTCAAGCATTAAAACAATCTGATGGGCACTGGAATAGTCATCGTTTCCAAAGGTCTCCTGGAATTTGGTGCCGACATACTTTAGCCTCAAGCATGACGCACGCATCGGAAATTGAACAGGCGTCTACCTCACGCCCTTTCAAACCTGCTGAGAGCCCTGGGAAGTGGACGTCATCTCGAATAATTGCTGTGATGCTATGCACTATTTAAAGAAAAAGTAAAAGCCTCATAAAAACCAGAAGAGCACAACGAAAGTGTGGTTTCCAAGGTTTAGAGCGGGCATCTCAAAAGATGGAGGTGGCGATTTCTCAGGGAAAGAGTGCCAAATAGTTGTGCTGATCAGTATGGACACCAGTAATAAAGGTGGGAAGGGAATGAGAGGCCGTGCCTTGGGGTAGCGCTGATTGACACGAGATGGTGGGGATGAAAAAGAAACTCTATAGCCCGTGGGAGAGATGCTTTTCCTTTCTGTTTCCCACTCGACCCAGCATGCACAGTCCTCTCAACCTTCCTGGATTTGGTGAAATCAAGGGAAATTTCTGCTTGCCTCCAGCAAGGGCAGCACGACCTGCAATATTCCTGGCAAACAACAGCAAGCCGTGCTGGGCCAGAGGAACGCAGCAAGGATTTGAAGCGTAAATGCGTGTTGCTGCTTCCAGATCCTATGAGCAGTACAGGTCCATCTCAAAACACACAAAATAAAAGCAGAATGTGAAAAAAAAAATGAAAACCTAAGATCCATTTCAATGTAGATTCTGATCTGTCTGATCATCTCCTACCTTACAGTAGAAGCATGCTTGCAAACGCACCCTGCTGAAGAATCATAGAATCCTAGAATGCTTTGGGTTGGAAGGGACCTTCAGAGGCCACCCAGTCCAACCCCCTGCAGTGAGCAGGGACATCTTTAACCAGATCAGGTTGCTCAGAGCCCCGTCCAACCTGACCTGGAATGTTTCCAGGGATGGGGCCTCCACCACCTCCCTGGGCAACCTGTGCCAGTGCTTCACCACCCTCAGTGTAAAACATTTCTTCCTTCTATCCAGCCTAAATCTGCCCTCCTTTAGTTTAAACCCATCACCCCTTGTCCTGTCACCACAGGCCTTGCTAAAAAGCCTGTCCCCATCTTTCCTCGAGGCCCCCTTGAAGCACTGCAAGGCCGCACTAAGGTCTCCCCGGGGCCTTCTCTTCTCCAGGCTGAACAGCCCCAACTCTCTCAGCCTGGCCTCGGAGCAGAGGGGCTCCAGCCCTCGGAGCATTTTTGTGGCCTCCTCTGGACCCGCTCCAACAGCTCCATGTCCTTCTTGTGCTGAGGGCTCCAGAGCTGGACGCAGTACTCACTCAAGAAGGGGAGGGGTGGCGTTTGCAGAGCGAAGGACAAGAGCTTTGCACTGCACTTCCGAGCTCATGGTGGATTTGAAACGCTGTCGCTGGCGCTCCCCTTGAGATCTGCATGAGCAGGAATGCACGAAGGAGCTGCAAGATTTCACTTCACGGACGCAAGGGTTTGCTTTTCATCGCTTCTGGAGTTTCTTTGTTCCTCCACTTTGGATTCAAGATGACGAATGTAGCGACCATGTTACCAGAAACTGCTGTGTTTACCATGAAATTTTCCTTCAGTGATCACCACTGGGGAGAACATGGGCTATTTTGAAACTTTTTTGGCCAAGACAATGTGGATATTCAGCCTGGTTTCGACAACCATGTGCAAGAGCAAGTCTAGAGTCGATTTAGACAGAGGGGGACAATCTAAACAGCTTTTATTTTATTACCCTGATATGTTTAGCTTTTTTCCACCCTTTTTTAAAGCCTGGAACTGTAAGAGTTGCCCTTTGCAGCTGTACGAACTGTATGTTAAGAGTAACGGAGCAGTCTCAAATCCCTTTGTATTCTGAGGACATTTTTCCAAGGCATTTTGTCTTCCTAACAATACCCAGAGCTCCCTAAATTTTGGGAAGGTCATTTGTTTCCTAGCAGATAGATTCCCTTATCCAGAGCTTACTAGAGCCCAAACAACAATTTATAAACTCTAAGCTCCTTTCTCCTTCAAGATGAAGTGCTTTGGTTTTGAAGCCAAACTAAATCTTTAAATGGTATAAGAGGCATTTGGATTTTTTTTTTTTTTTTTCCCCTACCCAGCTGACAGTAGGTTTACAGTTTATAATCTGGCCTTTGTAAAGGCATTTGTCAGCCGGTATATTTCATTTTAAAACGCGACCACCCATGAGGACGGACAGACAGGAAGCGTTTGTTCACTTGCACCAACAGCCCATTTGAAGGTTGGCTGCAAAATAACAGAATTTAGTCACAAAGACAAACTTTTTTTTTTTTTTTTTTTTTTTTTTTTTTTTTTT